>VDFB02370730.1:0-19968 GCA_007258455.2 Sequoia sempervirens | reverse complement strand
AAAAAAATACAATAAACCGAAATCATGGGAAGTGGCTTACCTACAGATTCTGCGGAAATTGTGTCGATGCCAATGACAGAAAATGGGCAGAGGTCGCAGGAAATTTTGAGGAAACCCCAAGTTGTGTACGGTTGCTCCTTAATCTTGCTGCTTCAATCTATCACAGTAAAGGGGCAGAAAGCATTAGCGGCGGGGGATAAATAGAAACAAAAGACATCTGAATGAGCAGACAGAGAAATCATGTGAAGACTTCTGAAGAATAAAATCCAGTACCCGTTATTAAAATTTAATCATTGAGAAATCTTATAAACAGGGGACGATATAAATCGACAGTACAGATGAATCTTAAATCCAGAATCTGCACAAATGTGTCCCGCTGTCAACGATAAACACAAACCAGACTGGTAAGTGACTTACCTCCAGATTCTGCACAAATGAGTCCCACTATCAACGATGCCTGAGAGAGAAAATGGGCAGAGTTTGCAGGAACCCTACCAAAGCCGAAATCACTTATTGCTTCAATGTATTCACAATAAACAAAAGGTAAACTGTGTATGCGTGGAAGCGATTTAGGGTTTGAGAAGTGAAAACAGCAAAAACAATGAACGACGAAGATCTGCCGTGTTGTCTGGCATCCTCTGTCCTGCGATTTGAACCGTGGATAGGGGAAATGGGTTGGGAGAAGCTCATTTTTTTGACCGACTTCAGCGTAATAAAGAGCAAAATGACAAGAACAAATGGACGGTAAAGATATATCGCAAATGGTCTTGCATTCTGCTTTAAACCGTCGATAGAGAAATTTGAGTGGAGAACTTCATTGAGGGAACGCCGGGCGAACATATGCTGCTGCCCGCCACACATCTCAAAATATTGCAATGCGGTGATCGGCTAAACGAGAAGATTTGTACTCAATACCCAAACCTTCTTGCTGAAAGTGAAAAGTCGGTTGGCTCCATAAACAATCCCAAAGTAGAATGGCAGCATGCCAGGCTGATTGTAAAACAAGAAATTCATGCCTTGTCCCCATGAAATGTTACATGGAACGGCATTTCATCAGACGCACACGAATGTAATCGCATTTGACTTAAAAGTGATGAATCATAGTAAGAAGAAATAGTGGTTTAACACTTTTAAAGGGAATAAATCTAAACGATTTGTTGGTCGGGCGATTTTTTATTAAAAATTGTTGTGGCTATTTTGAATATAAAACGGTTTAATAGTTAGGAAGTAATTTTTTACTAATATAAATAAGACAAGAGACGGATGAAGCTCGTGGGCCGCCCATTGTGGGGTGTGCTTGGTTGTTTTAAACATCTAGTTAATAGAAATAGTTAGGGGTTTAATGTGATTGTTTGTTGTTTTATAATGTCATTATTATAGTTGATTAATATTGAAAAATAAAAATAAAAAATCTTGTGGGGTGTACTTGTTGTTTCAAACATTTAGTTAATAGAAGTAGCTAGGGGTGTAATGTGATTGTTTGTTGTTGTATAATGTTATTATTATAGTTGATTAATGTTGCATAAATAAAAAATAAAATTCATATGGGTGTGTTTTGTTGTTTTAAACATTTAGTTAATAGAAGTAAGTAGGGTTGTAATATAATTGTTTGTTGTTGTATAATGTTATTATTATAGTTAATTAATGTTCCAAAAATAAAAAATATGCAATTATACAAATATATTATTATAATAATTTCTTATATATATATATATATATATATATATATATATATTTATCTTTTTGATAATGTGATATTTATGTAATTTTTTCCTTGCTAAATTATATTATTACATGTATATTTTTTAAAATAGATTTTATTGAAATATTAATTGTAGATATATATATATATATTTTGATATTTATTATACATAGATAAATTTTATTGTAATATTTAATACACACTTGATAAACAAATATAAAATATGCATTGAGTGTACTCACATTTATTTAATAAGTTTGAAAATCTTACCAATTATAAAATAAAATATGTAAAATAATACTTGTAAGTCAACAATGTAATTATATGATGATGTATATAATAATAATTATATGATGATGTATGTAATAGTGCTCATGTTATTCAAGTCATTAATAGGTTTGAAATTTGATTCATGAATTAAATGCATTGCATTGCACATAATTTAGAAAAAAAAATAAAAAAATTCCTAATTTTTGCAATGAATGTTGACAACATGAACCAATAAAAAGAAAGATAAAAAATATTTTAACAATTTTAGAAATAGACAATTTAAAATAGACTATATAAAATTGTTGGTAAAGTTTTTAATTCTAAATGTTTATTGGTTGGATTGTCACTATCACTCAAAAAAATTGAATTGAATGAATGCTTTAGTATTCTGCAATGGGTAGAATTAATAATGGTTATATTGTTTCATGGCCTCAATGATTGATTACCATTTTTAGATTGATTACATATTCTAATCAAATTTTACTTAAAAAAGCTATCAATGCACATAAATGAAATGTAGTGATTAAAACATAAATTTTGAATGCTCTTCTAGCAAGATAAAGCAATGGAGCAAACTTAAAAACTAGTCCAAACCTAAACTACTCCTAGTCCATCCTCAACGAATATGGTGGATCTTTCTTGATGACGTGGCACTATTGAAGGTATGTCAACTTCCTTATCTTTTGACGTTTTAGAGGTTTTCACTAGAAGATACATTCTTTATTTTTATTTTTTCATTGTCCAATAATACCTTTTGAAAGTTTTTACTAGAACCCTTCAATTTTTTATTTTATTTTTGTCACTAATAAAATCGACCTTTTCAAATTAGATCTTATTATTCAATTTAAATAGACATATAATTAAAAAGAACCTAGGATGATATACATATTATCTATTTCTTTTAAAACACTAAATTTAAACACATCACTATTGAACGATCCTTTAATTCTTTAAATGAATAAAAAGTACAAGGCCAACTAACCAAATTTACATTGAATAAAGGAAGAGATCCAACTTAAAACGTCCGAAAAAGATTTGCAAGGTAGTTGGAAAAAATAAAATATTTTTACCCTTTTTCATTGAAAAATCGCATGTTTGGTATTGACTGTTTTGAAACAGTACGGTGGGTTTGTATCTTCGTGCAAAACAGCCTACAAATATACGCTTTGCGGCAAAAGCCAGAACATAGCAGAGCATCTCATTTTCTATCTTAGATTTCTGTGTATACTTGAAGTGGCCTTTTTCCTCAAAGCTTCCTACGCCATGGGATTTCCTCTGGGTTTCCGTAACATCGCTATACCCAGAGTGCTGCTCTACTCAGCATCAGCCATGGCCTATATACGGAACGCACTATGTTGGTTTCTTTCTGCTCTTGGACTGTGCGGGCCGCCACAAGACGAGAGCTATTTGTGGCAAGAATTACCAGACATTGTCTCCACATCAGGGGAGATGATAAAATATAGGTTGCCTGTCATTACATTCCGAAATGTTGCAGAGAAGGTGATTGAGAGCGAAGAGGATTATGTGTGCGCGGTCTGCTTGAGCTCTTTCGAAGAAGATGACGAAGTCCGAGAGCTGCGAAATTGCTGGCACATATTTCATCGAAATTGTTTGGATGAATGGATTGATAATCATCATCATACCTGCCCTTTCTGCAGATCTCCTCTGCTTTCACCATCTGAAAGTGTTGATGGGGATGGACTGTTCTGAAAGTTATGGCAGAGGATGAACCCTCCAAACCTCTGATTGATTCCTGCAGTCTAATAAAAAAAGAAAAGAAAAAGAAGACAGAAACTGCAGTGCGCCTAGTAAACTTTTTAACGTGACCGTCGGCGTTGGCACGACACGCCTTCCGGTACCACGGGGGTGGGGGAGACTAGACCTCATGACCAACCTCCTGCAACAGGAATGATTTAGCCAATCGAGCTAGGGCCCCAACCCCAAAGGATTGTTTCTGTCCATTTTACTTCTTTGATGAAGTTTTAATTTTTATTTTGATAGCTATATATAGTTTAGAGATCATTAAAATGGATGGATACGGTAGAATCAGTTCATAAGCCACATAAAAACACAAAAAAATGCAATTTGGAAAAAAAATAATAAAACCTACATCTGTATCTCACTGATCTTGCATTGAGATATCCATAATGTGTGTATCTATGATGATAGTACTTTGATACACGCCTTCCCTGATATATTGATCAATAGAACTAAACAAATTTGATTCTTATTACACATTCTTTATTGTGTTTTTATTAAAAAAAAAATCACATTCTAATTTTCCTTTCTAACTCATTATCATTCTACTCTATAATAATTTTAAATATCTTCTAATAAAATGTAAGAAAGATTAGATTTATTAATTTAGATAGAAAGACATTGTAAAATCCTAAAAGTTAGAATTTGATTATAATTCAAAATTCAAAATTAATTATATAAGTTATATAAAAGAACAATTTATTATTAGAACTTAAATAATTTGGATTAAAAAGATTTGGTGGAAGACATACAAATTTGATAAAAGATATATATAAACATCTAAATTGATATTGGCATTTAAATATAACATCTAAATTGATATTTAAATTCATATTAAATGGGGCCATCACTCTCATGTTGCTTTCCATGTATTGAATATTAAATTGAGATTAGCATTTAAATATAACATCTAAATTGATATTTAAATTCATATTAAATGGGGCCATCACTCTCATGTTGCTTTCCATGTATTGAATATTAATTTAATAAATAAAATTTACTCTTTATGGATAGAAAATTTTGATAGAAACATTTTAACTATTTTGTTTGAAAATAAAAGATTGGTAAAAATGAGAGACTTTCTTAATTATTATTATTTTTATTATGATTTATAGTAGAAGATCCAAGATTAAAAAATAAATAGACATCACTTAAACATAATTTAGGCAACATCTATCCAAGTGTTCTCATGTACCATAAATGTCTTGATTTCATAAATATTATGAAAAGGTTGATTCCTACTTAATAAGAAAATCATTGACCTACACACAATTTTAATGGTGTCTTCTTTTGATTCCATATACATTAAAAGTGTGAAAAGTAGCTTATTTCAACTTTAGGTAGGCACATGCATTGAACTTCACTCCACCTATCTAAATTTGCTATGTTTAACTAGCATGCTAACCAAGTGCACATATGTTAGTTTTTGTGACATACTAGAAACCTAGACCCACCAACCATTGCATGTTCCCATCACTATAATATTTACCTCTAACCCACATTTAGAAGTCAACATCTTCTTTATTGTTAAGTTTCTCTTCAGTGGTTATGGTCTCATTATGATTAAAATTTATATTTTTTTATTGTTTCCACTAACACACTACCCTACTACACAACCCAATGTGTATGTGTTGTTGTGCCATAAACCTAAAGTTTTAGTTATCAAATATAATATTATCAACTAACTTTGCAATAGCTCAATATGTACACCTCTCCTACCCGCAAATGCCACCAACTAAAATTCTCTATATATTGAAGGTTAAATGATGTGTAATGTAGTACAAAGCCTTCTCCAAAATATTTAAATTGGTTTGTTTAACATATTACTTGAATAGTGAAAAAAGTAAAAACTAGAGCCAAATGAGTCATAATCATATCTCCTACCTCATAATGTAAGTAATAACTAAATTGTAGAGAAGAGTGGAACTACTCATTTTAACTACATCAATTATGTTTGCTTCAATTCTAGGTCAACCATGCATTTTGCTATTACAAAACTTAGATTTTACAATAAAGTGTACTCAAATCATAGTGGAAAGGTTTGAAAGAATGAATAATATTTTTTTCAAAGTAAATATAGGCTTATCATAACAAAATATTAGTGATATAATGAAATTTTAATATAATAGTGGTTGTGAGCCTTTGACAATCTATGTTCTTGATGTCATTAAATTTTAGGATGTGATTAAAAATAGAAATTCAAAATTTTACATTAATAATATGAAATTTAGGAGGTCTGAGCTGGAGGGGTTCTAAGAGTTTTGCTAACTCACGTTTCAAATTTTACATGTTCTAAGAGTTTTGCTAACTCATGTTTCAAATTTGTTAAGTTGTGTTTTTTCTATGAGTTTGTGAAAAGTTGACATGTGTACAAGGCAAACCCTAGAAAGGTTTAAATCATGCTAGCTTTAGTTTTTGAATATATCTTTGTTCAATTTTCCTGTAAAAAGGAAGATTTACAACTTAGATTCAAACTTGATAAACAAAAACTTCTTAGTTCAAAATTTGATTTTCTTAGGCTAACATGGTAGTGATATGAAGTCTTCTCCTTCACCAGTGCTTTTGATTTTTGGTCCAAGTCTTCATATGAACGTTATCTATCACCCAAATTGATATTTAAGAAAAAAAAAAGGTTTATGATTGTGTGAGGAATATAAATGTGAGGAATAGAAGTATCTGGAACAAAAGTGTGAGGAACTATATAAAACTATGACTGTACATGGGTGTGTGACCTATTCATGCTTTTCATGTCTTTATCTTTTAGAATAGAGTCAACTTGGGTGAAGGAGAGTAGAGTGTATTCATAGCAATCAAATGATTGAGAAAAAATGTGCAAATTCATTCCATGAGAATTTTTAATAGAGAATTGTCTATAAGTTTCATTGTATAATCATTTCAATATATTTTGAGGTCGGTGTCTCGTGTTTCATGTGAGGTTGGTGTCTCTTGTTCTCTAATTTGGTTCTTATATTGGGGAATTGGTGTCTCCAATAGGTTGGTGCTTAAAAAGAATTGTAAGATCTTTTTATCTTTGTGAGCATGGATTTGGGAAGTAGATCCAAGCAACTTATCTCACTATGGTTTTTTCCTCTATGGTTTTCACGTAAGTTTGGTGTTATCTTGTGTGATTGTGTTCATTTTTTCTTTTGATTTCCTTAATGATGCATTAATTTTCATTAATATATTAGATAAGGATAAAAATTAAAGATATATTAATTCAAACCCCCCTCTTAGTATATTTGTGTGTGTAACAATTTTTTGCACCCAAGCATCTTGATCCTTCTAAGCTAAATTGAACAAAAAAAATTCTTACTTGAAACATTACTATCTTCAATTACTTTAAGATGACATGACTTAAAGAGGGAGTTTGTTTTTTAGGAGAGTTTGAGCTCAAAAAGAATAGGTCCACTTTAGGGTTTTTGGTCACTATAGGTCTCTTTGCA
Source organism: Sequoia sempervirens (assembly GCA_007258455.2). Lineage (NCBI taxonomy): Eukaryota > Viridiplantae > Streptophyta > Pinopsida > Cupressales > Cupressaceae > Sequoia > Sequoia sempervirens. The sequence continues at coordinate 12,795 of VDFB02370730.1, read as the reverse complement.
TAATATTTTATAGTTCTTCATAGAAGCTAGGGTTATCTTCAAACTTTGATGGGAGGTATCTAAGAGGTTTATGCTCATTATATAACCTCTAAATTTAGTTTCCATCTTGAAAAGGGTATTACAATGTCCATATTCACTATTTTTCCAATTCCAATGCCTTAAAATGTGGTTGCAATATAATTTCATGTGCAAATGTACCTTCAATGAGAGAAAGGATGTCTAGAAAAGGTTGTTTGGTCCTCAAAGATCATTTTCCTTCAACCATGCAAGTGCATACTGTCCTCTAAAAATGGATAGAGATGAAAATGGTAATGGGCACTAACTACATGTGATAGTTTTGAAATAAGAAAAGGGGAAGGGAAAATGCATTTTGGGTGGGAAAAAAATTTAGGGAGGTTCACTAGAAGGGGGGGTGGTTCACTAGAAGGGTGGGGTCACTAGAAGAGGGGGTTCTAGCAAACCCACTTTTAATGGGTTTTTCTTTTTTTCTTTAATTTTATTTAAAGGGGGGTTTGCTAGAACCTCTGCTTCTAGCGAAGCCCCCTTCTAGCGAAGGGGAGTTCACTAGAACCCCCATTTTTTTCCTTTCTCCCCCTCCATGTGCATTTTTCTACAAAATTTTGGGTTTCGAGGCTCAAGTTGAGGATGGAATGGAATCAACTTGATAAATCCATCTGGATGATTATAGTCCTTGAAATGAGTTCTCCATTAAGTATAATTTTAATACATTTTGGTTTTATTATGTTTTTTTTTTAGTTTAACTAAACATAGGTTTTTCACTGAAAATCAAGCTCTTTGTTTTGCACATGTGGAAAAAGTATATTATCAAAAAAAATATCTAAAAAAATATCTATGCCCTTGATCCAACAAAAAAAATAAATTCAATACATACAAAAAAAGTTGTGTTAGCAAGTAAACCTATGTCTAAACTATAATTGGTTTGACTTCAAAACTTAACTAAGAAAAAAATATTCAATAGAACACTATGAAACAAAATGCATGCCCTAAATATCATAGTTAAAAATCTAAATTCAAAAAAATTAGAACTTAATCCTTCATCAAAAAATTTTTATGTGTTAGCAAGTACACACCACTCTTTGAAAATGGTGTTTACTATTGAAAACTAGTTATCGAAGGAGATGGAAAAAGAAATGCAATTTGATTCCAATTTTTTTTTTAAATATATTCAGAATCTACAGAAAAAGTGTCACAAATCACTAGTTTGCATCATTTTCAAATTCCTCACAGTTTAGTAGCTATAGGTGTCTAAAAGTTAATATTTAGTTCAAAATGTTCATTCAATATCAAGTTTTTCCAAAAAGTGTAACCCACTATTGTGGGATCACCCCAAAGGAGAATTCATGAGTGTCCAAATCAAGGATATTTAAGTAACATCTAAACAAAGGATTTCATATAAGAGAGTGATAGTCCCTATAAGCAGGAAGTCTATGCTTGATTTTCTACCAAGAACAATAGAATGTACATGGACCTATAGCATGGGGTAGAAGACAAACATATGAACAGATACAGTCTAAGAAGTAAAAAAAATCTATTCATATGATATTGGGATAATTTCACATGACACAATGAATGAAATGATGTAGAAGATGATAAATTATGTCACTAATGAGCAGTGCATAACTAGTTAGATTGGACATTAGGATGGTAAGGAAACTACATCCTTGATTCAAACCAAAAATTGAGAGCATCATTCCAAGAATGTAAAAAGGAACTAATATTGTAGAGAAATAAAATACTACATTGAAAATGGTAACATTTCAAGAAGAAGAAAAGCTCAAAGCTCCTAAGGGAGAAGTCACAAAGATAGTGAGCATAGCACTTGGCATAAAATATTGAAGAAGGTATGAGGAATGGTAATATTTTATGATGATAGACATGGTGATGAAAACTCTAAGCTTTTTATATAAATAAGATGTATTCATGAGTTGCAGGCCTTATGAAAGCCACCAAGCAACACTATCATGGATAGTACATGGTCCTGTCATTAAACATAAGAGGATAGTCATTATACAAGTTAGATAATGATGAGTGTGTGACAACATCTGGAATGACAATGAATCCTTGGAAAATGACAGTAACAAAGTTAACAATATACAATTAAATTCACAAAAGGCAAGGCATTGTTGTTATGTTATCAAAGGGAAGATCTAAAGCTATCAAAGTAAGTAGATTCATATGAGAGATTAATATGGGTATAAGATGACTCTAGATGCATATATGACTAATTTATTGGAGTTAGTGAATAGAATTTTTTTTAAAAAGGTATAAAAATCCTTCAAGACATGAGGGGCATGGTGATAACAACATATTACAAGTTGATTGCATAGTTATTACATAATGATTAAAAGAAATGAAGGACATCTGATTGTTGAAGATAGTATTTTTAAGACAGTGACAATGGTACTCATAGTGACCTTATAATTCAAGAAGGAAACAACCATGGAGACATGAGGAAGTGCCTGAAGACCTAAAATTATAGTGAAAGGATGACAGTTCAAGTGGGAAATGATAGTAGAAAATCGTCTAACAAGAAGAATAAGAGGATGGTTATTTGAAATCCTAGAAATCCCATGATTCAAAGGATAGTACTACACAACCACAATATGATCTTATTTTCTAAGGGTAGGGTTCTCATGAAGAATGGATAGAAGCTAGCCTTATATAATATCCTCATTATAGAGAATTGGATACAAAGCATTGAGTTCAAAAGGATAGTCTAAAGGTTGTAGTGACACAAAGCATGACACATAGCATGAACCATTATGGTGACCTTATGTAAGGGAAATAGACAGTCATGTTGAATGAACAAGACAACTAAGAGGGGTGGGTGAATCAGTTGTATCAAATCAAAACATCAAAAACTCTCAACAGTAATTAGATCCACTAGCATTCATTAAACCCTTATTCTGTTAAATAGTGGTTAATCTTGAAATACAAATAAAAAAATTTGAAACAACACCATACACAAGAGAACAACAAATTTACGTGGAAAAACCTAATGAGGGAAAAACCACAGTGAGGATTAGATCACAATATAAGTAGTTGCAAAACTGGTACAAGGGCTCTCTGCTAGAATAGGGCACACTGTCCAATAGGGCTCACACCCAAAGCTCAATGCTTAGAATATGAAAAGAAGAGAGAAGATAAATGTTACATAGAGAAAACTATCTCAATGCAACAAGGAATCCACAACAATTACTCCAACACTTTTGCAGCCTTGTTTGTAAGATTGTGGACGCCTTCAACTCACTTCCTTCAAAATTCCAACACTTTGAAGTTCACACTATTCTGCTCAAGTTCGCATCTACATTTCTGCAATTCACACCATATTCATCACTCACATCTATCTTGAGATCTTCCAACAACACCACTCTTATTTATACCATACTCAACCTTGAAAACCTTCTCCAAGGTTGACAACACATTATTTACCTTTACAATTTCAAAAATTAGGTTAGCACCCAAACATTCTCCGCTGACGCATTGGATAGGAATGAAGGAATCCGAAGTAAATCCTTAGTTAGGACCAAAATTTGTCCTAATACACCTCAACACACTTCCAAAAACTTTGAAATGACTTCTCATACATAGTGTCAATACCAGGATGACAGTTACCCATCCTAAACACCATAAAACTATTAAGTACACACTTCCCACTTGATCAAGACGACATGTGGACCAAAAAATATCCTTTACATGATCTAGAACAATCTACAAACCACCTAAGATCTAACAAAGAATTCCTCCAAACTCTCATCATAGAAATACTTCAACCTAGAACATCCAATTATCCTCATATGCATACCAACACATGAAACACACATGATACTACACCAAATCAGGAGAAACCTTAAATTTTGAAAGGTATAAATAACATAAGCAACTTCCCAGATCCGCACAACCTAAAACCAAATTGTGGAGAGATGCAGAGCCAATACATTTCTCCCAAAACACAACAAACAACATTGAACACCTAGTTCACACATTGGTGAACATGTCTCACTCTGAACAGTGATCGAAAGACCCAAATTTTGGATATAGCGACTACTAACAACCTTGAACAACATATCAAATTTTCACAAGCATAGCATCAACATAGAAGAAACACGAAGGACATCTTGGAGCACGTTCTGAACACTTGTACAACACTATTTTCTCTTTTTATTAATTTTTCTCTAAATCCCTTGAAACTAAGCACCAAAGACACCATCTTAGCACATTACTTCATTCTAACACATCTCTAGACATTGCAACATAAATATAGCTCCATGTACTCACAACACTTCCTCAAAATATCAACTATACATGAACAAATTGCAATAAATAGTTTCCCTCTTTCTCAAAATTTTCTCAATATCCTCAACATATTTATCATGCAACAAAATTCCTCAACACATAGTTGACATCAATGAAAACACCAACTTGTTGACATCAATGAAAAACCCTTCATACTTGCAACAATATCCCCCTTTGTCATTGATGGCAACACATGATGTGAAAAACCATCAAAGACAAAAAAACTTTGAATACACTCTCTCATGATTTTATTTTACTTTCTCTCCCCCTGTGTAGATAAGATTTTTCACATGACTCTTTCTTCCCATTTGACATCAATGGAAAGGATAAATTATTTTACATTTTTCTCCCCCGTTGACACTTAACCTTGAGATACTTGCTCTGAATACCCCCCCTTAGGAGCACACACAACCAAATGATCAATTTTGTATAATGACAACATATGATACGACCTACTCCCCCTGAGAGGTATCTACCAACATCATTCTAGAAAAGAGATGAATCCATGGATGCATTGTACTAATGCATCTCCATATGCATCTAGATCAAAGAAGGAGGGACAATAACCCCCAACTTCTACTGAAGATACTCAAAAGTATTCTTCGGAAGAGCCTTAGTGAATATGTCAACAATCTAATCCTTTGTAGATACATATTCAAGCTTCACGTCATTCTCCATAAGATTCTCTCTCAAAAAAGGATACCTAATCGATATATGATTTGTCCTTGAATGCATCAATAGATTCTTTGAAATGTTAATTGCACTTGTACTATCACAAAACATAGAAATAGGCTCATCATACATTACTCTGATATCATTGAATGTCTATCTCATCCACAATACTTATGTGCAACAAGATGCTGCTACAATATACTCATCCTCTACAATGGATAAAGAAATTGAATTTTGCTTCTTACTCAACCATGACACCAATCTACATCCAAGAAAGAATGCACCAACACTTGTACTTTTTCTGTCATCAACACAACCAACCCAATCTGCATCTATGTATGCACTTAATGTGAAATCAATATCCTTAGGATACCATAAGCCATGATCCAGAGTGCCTTTTAAATATCTTAATATCCTCTTCACTACTGCAACATGTGTCTCTTTATGATCTTCTTGAAATATAGCCACAAGACAAACTACATGCATGATATTCGATCTAGTAGCAGTTAGATATAGCAATCCACTAGTCATAGATCTATACTTCCTCTTATCAGCCTTAGGTGATTCATCATCCTTGCTCAATTTGTAGCTTGTCACCATAGTAGTACATACCAGTTTGGAGTCTTCCATTCCAAACTTCTTCAACATCTCTTTGACATACTTTGACTGTGAAATAAATATATCTTTGTTTGTTTGATTGATTTGTATCCCAAGGAAGAAATGCATCTCCCCAAACATAAACATCTCAAACTCTTTCTACATCTCTTCTGCAAATTTCTTACACATAGCTTCATTGCCTCCAAAGATAATGTCATCCAAATACACAACCACTATCAATATTTTTTCTTCCTCGATTTTGAAGTAAATATTACTATCTATGGTGCCTTTACTGAATCCTTGTTGTATCAAATATTTGTCCAATCTTGCATACCAAGCTCTAAGATATTTCTATAATCCATATAGTTCCTTTTTCAATTTGAAAACCATATCCGGTTGATCTGACAATGAAATCCTTTGGTTGTTCCATGTAAACCTCTTCTTCCAACTCACCATTCAAGAAAGAAGACTTCACATCCATTTGATAAACTTTAAAGTCCTTGTATCCAGGAAAATGCCAAAAATCTTGATTGCCTCCATAGCCACCAGAGAAAATGTTTCCTCAAAGTCTATTCCTTCCACTTGTGAGTAACCCTTACACACAAGTCTTTCTTTATTTCTTACCACTTCTCCATTCTCATTTAGTTTTTTTTTTAATACCCGGTTTCTTAGTTCCACCTGTTTTGCTCATGGGTATGTGGTGGATCATGATGGGCCAAAAAGTGGGTGATAAGGATGGGTATGTGGCTAACCACTTTTTTTAATCCAAAATTGATGAAATGAAAAGGGTTTTTAAAGGAGATTCTCATCTTTCCACCAATATAAACTATGTTTTACTTTGAATTTGATAAGTAATTATTATTCATTTTCTATTCAAATTACAACTAAAGTCCCGATTGATAGGCTGATTGAAAAAAATATATAGCTTTCAAACAATATCACATTTTTTGAATCCAAAACATGTGTCACATTCTATGCTTTGTATACTATAAGATTATTATTTTTATGAATTTAGCGAAATCTTTGAATTGCTAAGGTGGTTAGACATACAATTTTTATATTTTAAAAGCTGTAATAAAAAAAAAAATCTTGCTACAAAGATTTACCTCGGAAAAAATTAAAAAAAAAATATGCATCATATGGGACATGTGAGTCCCTCTACTCTATATCTAAAATCTTATAAAAAAATATTATCATTCTTTTATTGGTTGGCTAGGTGGTCAAACAAACAATCTAATTTTATTTTTTCTAAAATTTAAGTGCTAATCGTGATTGAAATTTCAAATTTTCACTCAAATAGATTTAAAAAATAAACCTAGTAGTTTAGAAACTACATTCAATTTTCTACAGATTCTATTCTTACATATTTTTGAAATAATATCGATAACTTATTCAAATTTTTACATCAAGTTGGCTGACTCTGATTTTTCTAAATTTTTTGTCACTTAAGAGCCTATCTTTTCCATGATGATCCTGCACATACCCTTGCCAATCTTGGGACTAGTTCCTAAGTTTTATTTTTCTCAGTCTACATAAGTTATTCTTCCATTTCCTTCATCTAATGTTCATCTTTGCATGCCTCACTCACTGTTTTAGGTTCAATTTTATAGAGTAACCATAGATTTACCTCAACTTCAATAGCTCTACTTCTTGTTAATACTCCTTTCCTCTTGTCTCCAATGATTTGTTCTTCAAAATGATTTCTTTGAACATACTTAGGGGTCTTTTCCAAAGCTTCTTCGTCTTCATTCTACACTTTCTTTTCCTTATCTTTTTCTTCTTATTCTTCTTCTTTGCAAGAAGGTTCATCTGGCACATATCTGTCTATAACAATTGAATTCTACAAATCTTCATCAACCTTGACATTTTGAATTTCAACAATCTTTCTTAGCCTTTTGTTGTAACATTTGTAAGCTTTTATTTTAGTAGAATATCCAAGGAAGATACCATCATCAGACCTTGCATCAAATTTTCCTAGGTTTTCTTCATCTCTTTTGATATAACATTTTATTCCAAATACTCTAAAGTACTTGACAGTAGGAATCCTTCCATACCACAACTCATAGGGAGTCGTTGTGTTGTTAGATTTGGCTTGAACTCTATTAAGTATGTAAAAAATAGTATGAATTGCTTCTCTCTAGTAGAATTTTGATAGGTTAGCTTCTTTTATCATAGTCCTTGTAGCTTCTTGAATAGTCTAGTTTTTCCTTTCAACCACTCCATTCTACTAAGGAGTTCTAGAGGTAGACAAGAGCCTCTTTATTACATGAACTTCACAAAACATGCTAAAATAATTGGAGGTGAATTCTCCACCTCTTTCAAACCTCGAAAATTTGATTTTAAAATCCATTACATTCTCAACCATAGCTTTAAATGCTTTGAATCTATCTATCTAAGCATCATATTTTTCTCAATGAAAAGTAACCCAGGTCATTCTAGAGTAATCATTAATTAAAATCATGAAATGCCTATCACCTTGAAGACTTATCACCCTTGTAGGACCACAAATATTTGTATGTATTAATTCCAGTCTAGTTTGGTAGCAGATTGTTCCTTTCCTTTGAAACTACTCCTTATTTTCTTTCCAAATTGATAATTTTTTAAAAATGGAATTGATAGGATTTTTAATTATTGGTAGGTCTCTTATTGCATGAACTAAATAGATTCTAACTAAATTTTCAAAATTCATGTGACACATCCTTCAGTGCCATAACCAACTGTCATTAATTTGAGACATAAAGCAATGACCATCAACACCCTTGACCTAATAGATATTTACATTTGTCCTCTTACCAACAACAATCATAGTTCTAGAACTTTTTTTGATCTCACATATTTCATCCTTAAATGCAAGATTATATCCTTTGCCACATATTTTTCCAACACTCAAAAGATTATGTCTTAAGCCTTTAACATAGTAAAAATCTCCAGTATTATGCTCTCCATCAAAACTAATTGAACCTATTCCACAAATCTTAGCTCCTGAAGCATCTCCAAATTTAACTAATCCTCCATCATACTTTTCAAGTTTAACAAAATTACTTTTTTCTTCGGTCGTGTGATTAGAGTAGCTCCACTATCAACAACCCAGTAGTTTTTATCATTTTTAACATGAAAAGAAAAAACCAAAGTAGCTTCAACCTTATCCTTCTTCTTCAAAACACTTTCCTTCACACAACTTTCAGAGTTAGTTGAAGTAGATTCATATTTTAATGCTAAGAACAAGCATTCATTTTCATCAACATCTCCATAATAAGAAACACTAGCATCTTCTCTAACATAGTAACTTCATTTAATTATTTTTCCTTTGTTCTCCTTACTTTTATTGTTCACATCTCTGTTTGGACATCTTGAAGCATAGTGACCTATATTTCCACAACTAAACATTTGAAGGGTAGATTACCTTGTACTTACTAGTGCCCTTTTTCATCCTTCTTACAGAGTTAGCTTCCACATTATCAAGATCATCATCATCTAAATCTTCAACCCTTTTTTATTTTCCAGCCTTGAAAGCAATCTCTACTTTTGTACCATTTTTCAAACCAATATTTCTCATTTCAAATGAACTTAGTGTACCAAACAATTGATATCTAGAATAAGTATTAAAATTTGAGACTTCCTCAATAGTAGATATATTTTTACTATAAGAATCAAGAAGAGATTTGAGAACTTTCTTTACCACCCTAGGTTCTTTGACTTGTGCACCAAGACCTCTCATTTCACTTACCAAATCATCAACTTTCTACATGTAAATTCTAATTGTTTCATCTTCAGATATTCACAAGGTCTAAAATTGTGCCTTTATATTTTGCAACTTTTCTTGTTTAAATTTATCATCTCCTTCATTAAAAATTTCTAGCTTGTCCCAAACTTCTTTAGCACTCTTGAAATTCACACCTTTTACTAATTAAAAATTTGAAAGACTATTCAAAAGAATAAATCTTGCCTTACCATTTACTTCATGGGCCTTGATTTCATCATTTGTGCTTGGACCATTCGCAGGTGCAACATATTGAGTCTTTATTTCCTTTTCAATCTCATACCCATAGGATGCTAGATATCCTTCCATCTTTGTCTTCCAAAATGCATAGCCTATGCCATCAAACTTAGGGTTCTCTATCTTCTTTCCCATCTTGAATCTACGTCAAGCAATTAAGCTCTTCTAGGTGAAGCCACAAAAGTGGTTTACAATTGAAGTGAGGAAGGAAAACTCACAAAAAATGAATAATGGCAAAAATTGATTACCTTGTGCCTCGCATTTAAATCCTATTGGTTCAACTGGTCCCATTAGTGGGTCTACTTAGAACTCCCTAACCTTTTAATTCTTTTCCCTAAATTTCAAAAAAAAACCAACAAAACTCCTCTTATAAGGCTCTCAATGAACTGTTGTCTGGAATGAAATCCCCTTAGGGTTCGCCAGCTTCAACACCTCTTTCTTTATTCCCTCATCCCCTCGAGATAAAAACTCTAGATTCTTTGCACCTCTGAGCCTCGGGTTGGAGGGATGAAATGGAGGAACATTCACAACCCAACTAGGAATCGTAGTCCCTAAATGAGCCATCCAACAAACAAATTTTAATATATTTTTGCCTTACTAGTACTTTTAGTTTTATTGCCTGCGCCTTTCTTTTACTCCAGCGAATATCCTATTCCGGGCATTAATGTGGAAAAATAGTAGATCATCGCAAAAAAATTGAAAAATATGAGTGCAATCCAGATATCAGCCGTCCCGGACCCAAAAAATAAAAACTGAGCTCATATACAAAGTTGTGTTATAATAATAAGGCTTATGTCCGAATTCAATTGGTTTGATCCTTTAAAACTTGATTAAAGAAAAATATCCAATAAAACGTCCAGCCAAGTGGGAAATTAACTAGGATATCTGAGTTTAAAAAATCCAACTTGAAAGAGTTAGAATCCTTTTATCCCACTTGAAAAAGCATGCATTATACCTGTGCCTACTTTAAAAAATCGCTTGTTTCTTTGAAAAACCAATTTTCGTGGGAGATGAAAAAACAACTGCAATGTAATTTCAAAAATTTTGAAAAAAATATTTTTAAAATCTATAGACAAAATGTGACGAGACTCTAGTTTGCATCATCTTCAAATTATTCACGGTTTAGCTGCTATAGGTTCTTGAATGTGAAGATTTAGTTAAAAATAATAATTCCAGTGTCTAGTTTGGCCAAAAATTGTAAACCACTATTGTGGGATCACCTTTCTCTAAGGAACCTTGCTTTGATACCAATTGTTCAATGAACAAGATAACTAAGAGGGGGGTGAATTAGTTGTATCAAATTAAAACATCAAAAACCTTCAACAGTAATCAAATCCACTAACATTCATTAAACCCTTATTCTGTTATAGTGATTAATCATGAAATGTAGATAACAAAAATTGAAACAATAATACCATACACAAGAGAACACTAGAATTATGTGGAAAAACCCAATGAGGGAAAAAGCATGTTGAGGATTAGCTCATAATATAAGTAATTGCAAAACTAATATAATGGATCACTACCAGAATAGGACACACTGTCCAATAGGGCTCACAACCAAAGCTCACTAATTAGAATATAAAAATAAGATAGAAGAGAAATGTTGCACATAGAAAACTATCTCAATGCAGCAAGGAATCCACCACAATTACTCCAACACTTTCATAGCCTTGTTTGAAATATTACAGATGTCTTCAACTCACTGCCTTCAAAAGTCCAGCACTTTGAAGTTCACACTGCTATGCTCAAATTGACATGTACACTTTTGCAATTCATACCATATTCATCACTCACATCCATCTTGAGATCTTCCAACAAAACCACTCTTATTTATACCATCCTCAACCTTGAAAACATTCTCCAAGTTTGGCAACACATTCTTTGCATTTACAATTTCAAATTAGGTCAGCACCCAAACATTCTCGTGGTGGATAGGAATGAAGGCAACCCACATAAATTATCCTTAGTTAGGACCAAAATTTGTCCTAACACACCTCAACACACTTCCACAAACTTCAAAATGACTTCTCATGTAGTGTTAATACTAGGTCAGCCATTACCCATGCTAAACACCATAAAACTATTAAGTACACACTTCCCACTTGATCAATATGACACACAGACCACAAAAATATACTTTACATTATTTGGAGTAATCCACAAACAACCTGAGATCCAACAAAGAATTCATCCAAGTTCTTACATCATAGGAATACTTCAACCCAAAACATCATGTTAACCTCATACACATACTAACACATGAAACAAACACAGTACTGCACCAAATCAAGATCAATCTTGAATTCTAAAAGGTATAAAAAACATAAGAAACTTCCTAGATTTGCACAACCTGAATCCAAATTACAAAGAAATGTGGAGCAAATACATTTCTCCCAGACCACAACAAATAACACTGAACACCTAGTGCACACACTAGTGAACATGTATCACTCTACACAACAATCCAGAGACCCAAAATATGGATATAGAAACTACTGAAAACCTTGAAAAACATGTCATATCTGCACATGCATATCATCAATACATAAGAAACATAGAGCACATCTTGGAGCACGTTATGAACATAGTGCTTGCACAACACTGTTTTCTCTATTTATTAAATTTTCTTAAAATTACTTCGGAACCAAGCACTAGAGACACCATTTTAGCACATTACTTCATTCAAACACATCTCCAGAAAATACAACATAAAGATAGCTCCATGTACTCACAACACTTATTCAAAATCTTGACTATACATGCACAAATTGCAACAAACTATTTTCCTCTTTTTCGCAATTTTCTCAATATCCTCGACATCTTCATCATGTAACAACCTTCCTCAACACATAGTTGACATCAATGGCAACATCTTCATAATTACAACAAGTCAAGGAGTAAAAAAATAATGAGAAAATCTTGTGGTACTTTAATGAGCTCAAAAGGATAAAAGGGTGCAAGTCACTTGTAGAGGGTTGTATAGAAGATAAGTTGTAAGGACCAAACATGGAGGTAGTGGCCTATTATTTTTTAAATCAAGGGTATCCAAGGTGCTTATAGGGGGGCATTTTGAAGCCATGATTTAAAGGACAATGAATAGTCTTCAAGACCATTAAGGAAAATGATGGTTTTCTTAATTAGTTGTAGAAATTAGAAAATTTTCCATAAAAGAAAAGGAAATCACAACTTTGAAATGATAGTGAAAAAGA
>VDFB02370729.1:0-182511 GCA_007258455.2 Sequoia sempervirens | reverse complement strand
ATCCGGGAGACCCTTGGCTGAAAGGCTTACTTCGGTGTGAGGTCCCAGCAATAGCTATTGTCTCGTCGACAGCATTTTTTATTGAAGTCTTCGGGGAGAGTCTTGGGTGTTCGGTAAGAAGTCTTACTGACAGGAATGTCTTGCCGATAGCACTTTTCTTGGTGTCTTTGGGGTAACATGGAGGTTTCGCTATGATCTCTTGGTGACAGTTGGTTTGTCTCACCGACAGAATATACTTGGAGTAACATGCAATGGCTCGATAAGAAGTCTTACCGATGTGTGAAGTCTTGCTGACTGTTGCTTGGTGCTCGGTATGACTTAAGATCTCGGAGTAACATCTTAGCGATAGCGGTATGTCTTGCCGAATGTTGAACATTTTGGTATAACCCTTAATGACTCGGTATGATCTCTTAGCGAAAGACAATTGTCTCACCGAATGGAAAACTCACATCTATGTGACTTTGAAGCTTCGGTATGATGTTTCACTGATAGTGGTAAGTCTTGGCAATAGCAATACATGTGATGATCGTCGGTGTGAGGTCTTGGTGACATGGCGAGGTCTGAGCGATAGCTCTCTGGACTTGATGTAACATCTTGGCGATAAGGATGACTCTTGGCAACATCGATAGTTAAGTCTTGTGGCATCGGGGAGACACGATTAGTGTCTCACTGACATGCCAACACAGGTTGATTGCTTTGACCAAGAGAAGACCATCCTACATGGTGATTCATTGGCCAATCAGAGAAGCCGAATGGGAATTGCTAGCAGTTGGACTATTGCGGCCATTATTGAGAGGAAGCTCGACAGACAAGGGCAACATGGTTATACTCATTGATTATAGATTGTGATGGGTTTGATGGATCGACGGATTGTTGTTTGATTGTATGATTAGTGGATGAATTCTATTCTGTGAAGACTATAACGTGAATGTTTTGTATCAAGGTTGTTCTTGGTGAATGCTGCTATAAACTGACATCAGAAAGATAAGTCAGATCTCTATATGTAATCTTTATTATTTTAATACAAAGTGACTTCTCTTGGTGTGGTGGGTTTTTCTCCTGTAAGGGTTTTCCCACATATATCTAGTGTTCATATGTGTTTGTCAAATACTCTGTTTCTGTCATCTCTTTCATGTGCATCTTAATTGGACTGTAATTGTAAAATTTAAAAGGTATCTCTGCATTCTTCCCTGAGTTTTTGATGTTAGGAGAGTTGTTGGACCGCATCTAGCTTTCCTTACAATAATGCCATGCATTATACCATTTTGGATTGATCCTTGAAGCTTGCTACTGCTAAGTATCTTCGAGAGGGCTAACACCTCCCCTTCTATTTGACTATCTTTATGTGTAGAGGTAAGTAGGTGAACTGTTCCTTTGGTGGTCTCCTAGCATCAATGCATTCTTTAAGACTGCATAGTTACCATCATAATTTTTCCTTTAGAGTTGACTGTCTTCTAGCTGCCCTGTAGCAGGATATCATTGTAGACTGCTCATTTGATTACCATGACTGTTCTTTTCATCCATATGACTGCCACAACATCTATTCACTTTGTAATAAAGCACACTACCCTCCTTTTGAAAGCAGCTACTCATATGATAACAGTCATATCATTATGGTCTTCTCATGAAGTTGACCTAGGTTTTTTTTTAGGATTTCATAACTTTCTTCCACTCACTTATTGCACCGTGTTCTATCATGTGTTCCCAATTCTTTGTGACTTTATGACTACTCATGATTTCCTTGATGGCTATTTAGACTTTCCTCAAAGTCCTACATAGTGATTAACACTATGACTTGGGCATAGTACAGTCCTTAAGACTGTAGGCAACCTTGATCTCACTCACTGACATAAGTTGATGGCCCAGTATAGAGAGTAGAGGCCCCCTATTTCTTTCTTAGTTGCTTCTATGTTTCTAGAGATTTGGCATGCATAGGCATTGGTCCATTTAACTAGTGACTTCAGCACATTCACTAGATATTGCAGTGATAAAACTCCACTGATGCTTTTTGTGCATGATTTGTGAATATAAGGCTAGTGACTATACAAGAGAAACCTTAAAGGAAGTCTTCTCTTGCAAAACATTGAAGGAAGTTTGAGTTTTTTTATCCAAACCCCCAAAATGGGACACTCTTTTCACTGCATCATTTTCATCATGAAAAGATCACTATGATTGGTATTTCCTTGAATCATCACTGCTTGAACATCATTTGTAACTTGTCTTCACTGCCTTTACATGCATTTTTTCCCAACATTGATCCTGCCAATGTATATGATTGTCCAATTGGAAATGATCACATCATATGAGGGTTTTGTTGTTGTCATAAACCTCTTATAATGACATATTCATGATATGTAGATATCTATGTCAACTAGAGTTGATGTTTCTTGAATGTATTTTCCTTTTTCCTTTCCTCAAACCATCACACATTGATTGCTAGCTGGCAAACCTGTTGTCTAATGTTTGGTTGAGAAGACCTTGAATTCAACCTTGTGCAACTTCATATTTTGTCTTTAGTTGTTGTCCTTATATTTCATGCTCGGAATTCTTTCAATCCTGTCATGTCGTCAATCTCAAGGACATCATATAAATTTCATTCATCTAACTCATGGGGCAACAAATTAGATGGCCATGTTCTTTTCCATGAAGATAGTTATGCTTTCTTTTGAATACCCCCCATGCTTGTTGACCTTGTAAGCTCCTACAAAGGTGTTGTCCTTATACTTGTACCATGACCATGAGTCAACCATTATTCCTGATGTTGGTATATGTGATAAGCATGCATAGTCTCCTCATTCTAACTTTATTTGGCAGCCACTTGTCGCATATGCGAGTGACCTAATAGCTCACCTTCCTATGCAATGTGTGACTACCCCATAGGTTACAGTGAGAGGGGCTTGACAACAACTTGAAATGCTTCCTCATTATTTAATAGATGCATAATTGAACTTGATGCATCTTTTGAATCTGATAATGAAAGTTGATCAACTAGTGTGATTCCATATTGATTTAATGCATTGATAAGAGATAAATCTTTGATCAAGTTGCTCAATTTCCTTTTCTTTCAAAGCATGTTGAGCTCTACCCTTGTGGGAGCCACATTTACCCCACATGCTATATCTTCTGAATCAGAACAGTAACCAGACTTGTCCTAAATTTGCACATGAAGCAAACAGTTAGAAAATAAATGTATATGTTGAATGCATTGGTTTAATGCACTTATGGATTAGTTTATACATGTGTAGGTAGGTGTGTATGCAAGGATTTAATCATTCATTACTTAGAGCCTTGCTCTAACACCATGTTTTTTTCAGATGCAGGGTGAGGAGCGCTATGGAACCAAGGAGGACACAAGCAACTCAGGGCAGCAACAGAGCAATTAGGAAACCTACAACCAGTCATTCTTAGCCAATGACTGGTTCCATTCTTATATGCACATTTTCCTTTCTTCTGCTTATTCATGTATGAATTGCTTCATATGTTCATTGAATAAGAGAGTTAGTCCCTTGGCTTGTGAGGGACATATACCTTAATGATTATCAATAAAAGAAATTACATTTGAATACATGAATCTCTTTCACATTTGTTGTAATGCACCATTGAAATGGAAAAAAAATGTAATTTTATTTACTTTGACAATCACTCCTTCATGCATATTGAAACTAGCAGTTTTATGGCTTATCTTTAAATGTTTAAACAACATGAAAAGAACAACACTATGGTTACCTGATTTCAGCTGAAAGCTAAAAATCAGGTAACAAGAATCTAATTTTTGGGAAACTAGATAAACACTTATAAATAGAAGGTCTTCTTATCAATTCAAATCTAAGCAACATGACCTAGCATTAAAGAAATTTTCACAAGAGCGAATATTATTGTCAAGAGAATTGAAGAGAAGATTTATCAAGCATCTACAACAACAATCAAGATCATATCATCATGTCAAATCTATTTTCATTCATGCATATTTTTGGAGCTAACATTGTGATGTAGGTTTCAAGCATTCAAGCATCAAATCAAGAAATATTTCAAGCTAATTCAAGAAAGATCCAATCCTTAGAGAGATTTGTTGGACTTCAGTCCTTTAAGAGCGGCCATTGAAGGTTTGGTGAGTTGTCACAATTTTTTTCATTCATCAATCCTTGTCTTTTTTCATTATCTTTCATTATCAAGTGTTAATTATTAGAATGGGGTTTGACCAAGGTAAACCCCTATTCACCAAATATAAACAATTTTTCCCTTTTTGTGTGTGCAGATTTGCTGGCGAAGAAAGATTGAAGATTGATCAAAAGAGAAATTTTGTAAAGTTTTCAAAGTTTTCAACATTGTTTTCAAGCCATGGAAACTCAGATCCTTAATTTATTTCCTATTTTCTAGTAGTGAAACCTAGGGAAAACAAAAGCACAGATCTTGCACCTGAGGACCCCCGGAGCTAAGGAAAAACCATGTACAAAGACCCATTCTCCCTAGGGTGAATAAGTCCTTGTAGGACACTCAAAACCTATTTTTATGGGTAAGTTACCATGTTTTGTACTTCTCAAATCTATTGGTAAATCATTGTTTTTGTAAATTATGCTATCCTTTAACTCTACATTTCAAGTTTTACATCACATAATTGAGTTCATTAGGCATTTTATTTTCATCTCCCAAAATAGCCAATTAGTCATTTCAGTCACTTTTTTTCATAAGAAAACAACATATCCCAAAGTGGGGTTGGCTCACCTCAAGGTTGAAAGTCAACTCTATCCCTTTGAGATCCCTTTTTATAATGGAATTAGGGAAAGTGTAAGTGTGTTTAAACCTTTGGATCACATACCTTTTTATCATTCTATATTGAACACCTAAACACCCTTTTTCTATGTTTCAATATTTATATTAAATATAATGTTATATTAATATTAATATTTCCTAGTATATATTAATTTATCATATATTATATTATATATATATTATAACATGTTAAATTTAAATCTTTAATGATTTATATATATTAATATTTCTGATTAAAAGTGATGAATCCCGAAAACTGACTGTCGCTCTGCAATGGAAGATGCCTGCATCTCCTCTCCTCTCGTCTGCAACCTGCAAGGAGTCTAATTGCTTCAAGTCCTCTCCACTCTAGGGTGCACATCCATCCTGCCATGGCTCTTCCACGGGGATCAAGGTTGGTGGCGGTAGAGACTTTAAGGTTGCCTTAAACGGTGATGCCCTAGGCCAACAGAAGGTTGATTCACAACCAGGGTTCTACTCGCCCTCCCATGGCTGTGTAAATCAAAGGCCCCTATTTTCTATGCGTCATTCACCGACAGCCCCTGAGATTTGCTTGGACAAATTTGTCGCTGACAGAGAGGATTTCTTACAAACCCATGCTCTTGTCTGTAGATTTATGAGGGCATGGCCAAAGTTAAGTGATCTCCATTCTTGGATATGTTCGAATTGGAAAGAATATATGGAGGAAGAAGTAAGTATTTATCCCTGCGCTAAGGGGTTTTTCATTTTGGAATTTGATTCTGTAGAAGATAAAGAAATGATATTAAACACTGGTCCATGGTTCTTCCAAGGAGATTTCCTATTCATGAAACCCTGGTTTCCTTCTTTTGATCCACGTATAGAGTCTTTTTCTTCTGCTTTTTTGTGGGTATGTTTACCCTATCTTCCATTACAGTATTGGGAAATTGATTGTCTAAAGGCAACTGGCAATGGGCTGGGCAAATACCACTGCATTTCAAAAGAAACAATCAATTATGAGAACTCGACCTTTGCTCACCTATGCATGGAAATGGAAGTTTCTAAAGGTCTTCCAAGAGAGATTTTCCTTAAAGTTGGAAATAGACGATGGTGCCAACCAATTGATTATGAAAATATTGCTTTCTAATGTAGGAAATGTTTTAGTACTGAACATGTGACTGCACATTGTGGTAAGGGTCAGGCTAAGGCTTCCCCCATCTACAATCCATCTTGGTGGGATGGGGTGGAGTCTCGTCATTATGTTATCGCTCCTTCTAAGCAGGAAGTTGTTGCTGCATCTCCTCCAGTGCTCCAAGAGAAGGCTCCAATGTTGCCTCAACCCTCTCCAGTGTATGCCCAAAATCTTCAAGAGAATGAAATTAAGCAATAATCTCCTTCGCAGCACAGGTACATAGAAATCTCCTCTTTATCTTGGGTTACTCCAGCAAATAGTGACAACAATGTAAACTTGAAATTGGCAAACAATAGTCTTGAAAAAGAACAAGTAAACTTGAACATGGCAAGCAGTAGTCTTGAAAAAGAACAAGAATGGACGGAGGTGAAATGCAAAAAGGCACCTATTTCAAAACAAAAGCATCTGATGATATTAAGGTCGTTTAAAAATGCATGTAATCTGAATATGTAATGTCTTGAAAATATGTAATCAGATTTTTCAAAGCAATGGAAAGAGTGCTATCCTCTCTGATAGCGATTTGCCAAAAAATATATATATATTTCTGATTAAAAGAAATGGATATATGTTTCTTAAATTAAAATAACGGATATCGGTTATTTAACTTTAAGTAATGGGTATCTGTTCATACCTTTAAAAAATGGATATCCATTTTTCTTCGTTATTACTTTGGGATTTGACTTAGGGGTGTCCAACCCAAAAATTCAACATCCCCAATGTGTTTACAAGGGTTGCAAGGGTTTTTCGAACTTCACCCTTCATGTTGATGGTTTTTTTCATCTGATTTTGATGAAACGAAAAGGGTTTATTCAAAAAATTATCAACATTCTACTAATATAAGATTTTTTTTTTTTAATTTAATAAGCAATTATTATTGAATTTCTACATGCACTATGTGTAAAGTCGATTGATATGTTGATTGAAAAACATCTATAAATTTTAAACAGTTATATATTTTTTGAATCTAAAAGATGTCTCGTCCACTATGTTTCACAAACTATAGATTAAAAAAATTGTATTTCATAAATTTTTTACCAAGTTAAGGTGGTCAAACAAATGGTTTTTAATATTTTTAAAAACTCCTACTAAAAAAATCATAGCTAATTATTTACTCACAAAATAATTACAAAGAAATATGTGTCACATCCAAGCATGTGTCCTCTACTTGTATTGAAAGATTCAAAAAAATATATATTTTTCCTCCTCATTAGGGAGGCTAGACAAACACCTGCTTTTTTATTTTTCTCCAAATTTTAATGTACTACTGCTTTGAAATTATTATTTTTTACCAAATCAAATCACTTTTTTCCAACAAAGTCCTAGTAGCTTATAAACTACATTCGATTTGCTACAAATTCTATTCCTACATATTTTCGAGATTATGTTAATAACCTATTCAAATTCTTATTTGAAGTTGCTTAAGTCTAGTTTTTGTATTTTCATTGTCACTTAAGGGCCCTATTTGGCCTAGATCATGATTGGAAATTACTATCATCTCTTAATTAAGGGTTACAATTCATTCTTACAGGATTTCACTTAGTGTCTAGTTCATAAGCCTTTGGGTCCATAAATAGTTTATGTAGTGTACTCAAACTACTTTTGGAATTTAATCAAATACTTAGCGTGCATCCTAAATTTACAAATTAAGTCTAGTTTTAGAATTTTTTCAAATAGTTAACTTACATCCTCTATTTACGAACTAAAACTACTTTTAGCATTCCATCAAATTCTTAGCATGCATCCTCTATTTAAAAAATAAAAATAGTTTGTATTTGTCATATACTTAGCATGTGAGCCTCCATTTTACAAACTAAAACTACTATAATTAACATTTTGTCAAATCCTTAGCATGGATTCTCCATTTACAAGCTAAATTTAATTTTAACATTTCATCAAATGCTAGTCTGCATCCTCTATTTACATAAAATTATCACATTTAATCTACACCAAGATTGAGTGTAGCTCTATCAAATATGACAAAATTGTATAGAATGAGAAAAAAAAGAGGTATTTTAGATTAACCATAGACCATATTTATGAAAGAAATTTATTTAGAGTATGCGAACTTAACAAGAAAAAAACTATTAATCATATTTTGGAAATCCTTAAGCTTAATTCCATGTCTTTACTATGCAAACTATATCTTATTCTTGAGCACACTTTTTAGAGGAGAAATTTCCTATACGACACCTTATCAAATTAAAATTCTCTAACCATTTGTATGCAAACTGAAATTTATATATTAAAAATTATTGAAAATATTTTCTTTAATATAATTGGCATCACCTTGTAGAAGACCTTTTATATAAATTTGTGAAATTTAAAAGGAACTAGAGTTGTTAATACTTCACACTAACACCAATGAATATTTATGGTGTCCAATAAAAAGATATATGGTAATCAAATAAATATATTAAATATAGAAAACTCATGAGACAGTGAAACCTAATTTCGAACATTTAAATATGATTAGAAAGAAAGACAACATCCATGTCCTATAATAGATCAATATCCTCATACTCCTTGTACTAATATGGTCTTAGTAGATAAATAACACTTTTATATTTTAATAATTTCAACATAAACTTCTCCAAATATATTTTCATTCCACCCATCTTTTATATAAACTATAAATTATACTTTTTATTAATAGTGTCTTTAGTATCATTTAGAAAATAGTGTTGTACACATATTCACAAAAAAAGATAAGTAGAAAAGTTACACCTCTAAAGTCCAAATGGGGCATTATCCTAAAGCAAGATAACATAAAATATAAAATAGGTCGCTAAGTGACTAGAGAACAAGTAGAAGGAGGAGGGGGATCTTGGTCATCTATTTTGTCCTATACATTAGTGGGGTTAAGATAACCATTGGAGGGTCCCATCCATAATTTTAATTATTAATATTTTCTTCTTGATTTTATTCATTAACCACTCAAGCAAGAGAGATGGTAAGAGTCAATCAAGGAAATTTGTTGGAGTCAAGCTAGAGATAATTTATTTCATCTGTAAGTAGTGGAGAAGAATTTAAGTACATACAAACAATTTGTGACCAACCCCACTAAGTACAATCCCTTCTCATATGAGGACTACAAACAAAATGGCTATGCCCATAATCACAGTGCCCTTAAGGAGGAAACTGACCCCAAGAGGTGGGAGTCAAAGGTACTCTAGCCATTGCAACACAACGGGCATTACCCTAGTGATCTAATAACACATAAAAGTGAGCCACCTCAAATGTAAATTTATTTTTTGCCATTTGAATTTGTAATAACATGTTATCTAACATATCATAGCTTTAGCATAAATAAAAAAAATTGATTATCAACAAAATAATCTAGAAAAATAATAGAATTTCTATCTTACCATATGCTAAACAAAATCTCTAGACCCTAGAAGCATGCCTTGAATTTGATTAAATTTGTGAGGAAAACCCCCTAATAAGACCATATTCCAATAAATTTAGACTAATAGATCTAAGTGGCTTGAAGAATACTTGTATATGGGTCCAAATATCGTACATGTTGGGATAAAACTGGAAGAGATGTTTGAGAGACTCCTGGTGTCCACAAAAAGGAATAGAAGATAAAAGTACCCAAATGTGATAATTTTGAACCAATTGGGGGGCCTTGAAAAAGAATACACCAAAAAAAGTGAAACAATTTGAGCTCCAACACTACTGACTATATGGTGTGAATCTACATTACTGACTACGAATTCCATCTTTGATTCAAGGTGGGAACCATAGGAAAATTATGGGAAAGCCAATAATACCCTTAATGAGGCTTATAATGTTGAAAATGAGTATCTTGATACCATTTCCAATCTTTCCGCCAAGGATTAAATATGATCTAATACCAATTTTTTGAACCATATCAACTAGGATGACTTTTATAATTGTGTCAAAAGGTTCCACGATCTTAACTAGAAAGCGAAAATTTAGCCTTGACTTTATTCTAGGAAAATAGATTTCTGATAGTTCTAGAGAAGATATCTAAAGGCATTTTGATCCCATTTTTTAGAAATCTCAGAGCTCACAAACCCAAGGAATCTTCACAAGAGGATGATTCTAGTATTGAAAATAAAGGACCACCAAATATTTTTCCAGTTCATGGAAAGACTGGTATGAAAATCAACATCATTCTAGAGAATTCAAGGATTCATTACTTCTCAAGCCCATTAAATAATGTTTATGACAAAGGTCCCTCGAATTTGAATATTATGTTTCATAATAAGAAGGCTATTCAAATACCAATTTCCTTCCATGTTCGTCACCCAATTGAATGACCAAAGAAATACAATGTTATGCAATAAAAATTTCCAAGATTCATTACCCTCAAGAGCATAAATGATGGAAACATAGTGCAAAGTATCAAACCTTGACATTAAGTGGATAATAATCCCAACCCTCCTAATTCACGGGGAAGAAAAAAAAACTCCAAAGAAACCCCATCGAAACCTCGATGATTTTATGAAAAAGACCAAATAAAATTATGAAGAAGCTTCTCTAATTTCAAATAAGAAGCATTGGAGGGAACCCAACAAGAATATTAGTGGACATGAGTAGCTACAAGAATATTGGAACAAATATAGATTTTTTTAGCCAGAGGTAAAGTTTTAGTGACCCAATAAGCTATTTTTTTTAAATCTTGCAAGAAAAACTTACCACAAAGAGGTCAAAGACACCTAAAAAGAAAAAGGGATGCCCAAAAATCTAAAAAAATCACCATGTTCAATCAACTTCCATCCAAAAGAATTAATCCAAGAAGGCATGGGAAAGAATAATTATCTATAATATTATTTATTTTTCCATTAAATGACCTTGAACCAAAGGCCTTACAAAAAATATCCAAACACCAAAAATCTCGCTTTATGTTATTTTCCTTTTCCAAAATAGTGAGAAAAGAATCATTAAAAAGTGTCTATTAACAAGTGAAGATGAAAATTTGGGTAAAGAAATACCTTTAACTAGGACCCTTGAGAAACAAAATAATCCAAGAGCTACCCAAGCCCTTCAACAATAAGCTTGAATACAAAGTTGGAGCTAGAGGATAGCCTTAGCATATAGATCAAAAGAGCACAAACACATTGAATTGTTGACCATTGATAGTAAGACAAGTCGAGGCATAAACAAAAAGCATATGAGCAAATTGATGAACAAAGGTCCAAATCCTAAAGCAAGTAACATTAATAGGATAAAGGACAATGCAATATGATCATAAGCCATAGAAAAAATTATTTTGATGAAATGGGAATGTTGGTGTGATCATCAAGCCCATTCCATGTCTTTCCAAACTGCATTCATATTATCTAATATGTATTTGGATTTGATAAATATAACTTGTTCAAGATGCACAATCTGATGAAGAATATGACACAACTTCAAGTCTAAGGCTTTTTAAATGATTTTATAAGAGACATTAAGCAAGGTCATGGGTCATCAATTATATATATATGGATCCCCAAATTTAGGTATGAATTTAATATTTTCCTATTTATAACATTTCCTAAGGAATTAGACTGATATGATTCAAGATAGATCTTATGCAAGTCCTCCCAACACAGGCTCAAATATATTTGCAAACTTTACAAGGGAAGCCATCACATCTCTAGGGGCTTTATCATTGACCATGGTAAAAGTTGTGTCCTGAAGACCATCAATGGATAGCAATTGATCACAAATGGTTTATTGAGAGGAGGAAATTTTATAAGGAACAACCTTAAGGTATTCCTATAAAGCATGGTTGCATTCAAGAGAATTTTCCTAAGACTTGAAAACTTTCTCATAATGCTTGGAAAAGGCCTAAAGGATATTTGGAAGACCCTTAATAATAGTCTATCTATATTTGATCTATTTAATTTCTTGTGAAGCATAGCAAGCTTGAAGAGCCTTAAAAAACTCTTTAGAAGCTCTATCACCCACTCTCAACCAATGTAATTTGGCTTTGATTTGAGCACCTATTTTATGGAGTGGTTATCCATCATTTTCTTTTGATGATGGAGCTTAGCCACATTGACCTACAAAGAAAGAAAGAAAGAAAGGATCAACTTTGAGTGCAATAGTAGCCTAGCAAAGATCCAAGGTGGTAACCTTGTATGCACGATGGTGAGAAATGGCTAGCTAGTAGTCATAGATGTGAAGAAAGTGAGAAGTATGCCTAATAGCCCTATTCCACCAAGTAATCCATCTAGTCATCTAAGAAGGCCTAGCCTTCAAATTCCACACCCTTTAAATGTGGCCCAATGATAATTGATCAGTAGAAAAGGAAGTATTAAAAACCTAAGATTTGACAACCTTGGAGTATCCACTTTGCATTGACTATTAAATCTAATGAGAAATTGGTTAGATAAAGATAGAAAGGTGATCAGAGCATCCGTGAAGGGCAATCTTGGATCACCCAAAATAGTTAAATTTCAAGTTTCTCAGTTTTTAGATGTTTTTACATTTTTGGATACCCTTTTCGTCATAATGAAATTCCCAATTTATAGTTTTTATTTTCTATTCCTAGGTTGAAATATATTGCAGTTTTAGTTTCCCAGATTTGCACCTGAAAATATTTCGAGTTAGATTTGAGGCACTTAGAGTTCCCGGATCGGCCCCAAAACTTATTGAAATCAGCGTAGTGGATTTTGAGTGTGTTATTGACTTCGAGACCTTTCCAACGGTTCAAAGCGATTCCGAATCGGAGTCCGATCAAAAGTTATGGCCCCGAAGTTGGCACTTTCTAGAAGATACAATTGCAAATGTTCTTTTGAAATTTGAACTTCAAGTTGTAATTTTTCGCCAAACCGCCTAAACTCAAATTTGAATGTTGTTTTGGCTCCAAACTAAAGAGGAGCTCTATTTATGGGCGGGTTTCTAATTTTTGGGTAACTTTTTCGGGGACAAGCTCACATATTTGAAAGGGTGATTTGTAGCTTTTGTAACTTGCATGTGTTGTAGAACTTGGGGATTTGAGATCCTCGCATGTAAGAAGCTCCATTTTATGAATAATAAAATTATTCTCTTGTTTGTGGGTTATTTTCTAAGTCTCGGTTTGCCCTCATCAAAAGGAAGTATTAAAAAACCTAAGATTTGACTTGACCTTGGAGTATCGACTTTCCATTGAATATTAAATCTAATGGGAAATTGGTTAGATAAAGTGGCATCTAGCAATGGCTTCACTGAAAGAGAAAAATAGCTAGCAAAAGAGAACAAAGATTGAGCAAAGATCATAGCATAATCAAGGCATTTGAAGACTCAAATAGGTCCAAACCATAAAAAAAATTCACATATACCAATGAGAATGATTGTGGTGGCAACCCATATCAGTATTGAAAAGACCTAATTTATTATGCATGTAATACCATGCCTCCCTCTCACTAATTTTCTAATGCATAGACAAAGTCCTATCTTTATCACATGCCATCTCCACCATATTAGAGTTTCCACGTGAGCCAAGTTGCAATAGGAAATGAATCAACAACCCAAATGTGCCATAATAAATATCCCTCCATAATATTATTAGAAGCATAAATATTGATAATGCCAAAGTAATGGTTTTCAATATTTAAGAGGATCTAGATCAATCTATTGGTAGGGTTAGAACCTAGATCTACCACATGTTGAAGCCACCTAGGAGAGAGAGCTCGGTGACAACCCCTCCATGTATAGCATCATGGTTGTTGGAAAAAAAATGGCTAGCCAAATGACACGTCAAGTAGCAAACAGAAAAAAACCAATAATTGTGACCTATTAGCAAAAACATCCAAAATTGGAACATCTAGCAAATATCTCTTACTACATATTTCTTGGGTAGATTAGTGAGACCTCAAACATTATGGGAGATAATATTATTGACAAGAATCAAGAGGCTAGTCATTGTTATCCAACTATTCAAGAAATAAATAATGATTTTTCAAAAACTCTTATCTAAAAAATCTCCCCAACTAAATATTGAGGATCGACATCCTTCTTTTTCTACAATATAATATATCATTCTTCTAACGACCCCAATGAATTGTGAGAACAACATAGACTCCTAGCTTCAACTACAAGGATAAAATAATTATTGACTACAATGTTCTAGAGAAACATGGCCTAGTGGAAGGATCATCATTAGAGTTATGACCTCTTTCCCTTTCTGAGAAGGGTTTGAAGATACCCCTACTCTACTTGAGTAGTTAGGTGGTCAAGTTTGGGAGGGATTTTGGCCTAAGAACCTCCAGTATTCGCACCTCTATTTTTTCAGTTCCCAACCTTAGTCCACCCTTCACCAAATTTTGAAGGAGCCTCAATAGGTTGGGAGGACTTGTTATGAGGAATGACAAGAGGACAATCTTTAATCTTATGCTTAGAAGACTAACATAAAAAACTAACTTTTTGAACAAGTTAAGGTAAACGCATGCTAGGTGTGACATAGATATTCATAAAATCTTTCAAATATTTAGAAAGATCTACCTCAACACACACACTTTTGTGAGTGATCTTGATAAAACCTATCAATTTCAACACAAAAGACTTTGTCAAGAGAGGCAACAATAGTATTCAAAAATTTCCAACAAGGCAAAGGCAACCCTAGAATTCAAGCCAAATAGGCACACAAAGTGTCTTTTTCATCCAAAATGACAAAGTCACACATCAACAATTGAAAACTAAGAGAGACGCATGAACATATCATGGGCCATGTTTAAGGATAGCCTATGCATGACTAGCCCTAGCAAAATAGAAACAAAATATATATGGTAAGGTTTTGAACAATATCAAGTTAGACCCCATGCAGGGCCCAATGCTTGTTAATCCATTCATGAAGCATGCTTTTGAGGGGAGTTCTCTCAAAAAAATATTCTATCAAAGTAAAATATTCTAACCATTTGCATGCATTATCAAATTTAGGGATGGGTAACACTATACTAGATGATTAGAAAGCTTATCTTGTGAAAAACTTTGGGAACAAACTGTTAGGGGCACTTGTTCGGTGGTTGCATTGTTCAAAGTTGCCAAACCTTCAACACCAACAAAAAAGTGTGATACAATTTGAGGTCATATAAATGACTACCAAAAAAAGGATGGGAACTTTCTTGTCCTAAAGACTCAAAGTGATAAAAATAGTGATAAACTTTAGAAAAGACACAAACCCTAAGAGAAAT
This sequence comes from Sequoia sempervirens, assembly GCA_007258455.2. Lineage (NCBI taxonomy): Eukaryota > Viridiplantae > Streptophyta > Pinopsida > Cupressales > Cupressaceae > Sequoia > Sequoia sempervirens. Next base: position 167,463 of record VDFB02370729.1, on the reverse strand, counting down.
CTCTTTCCCTCTATATATATTATATTTTTGAAAAATATAACTCTATATATATGCATCTTAGGAGGACAGATAAGGTCTTACGTTGTGGCGTCCCCTGCACCAACCAAAAAAAAATTGTTGATAAGTTCCGTACGTTATTTTAAGATGGATTGGCTTATTCTGTGTATCAATGTGATACTGGATGAACCCGCACGGAACCCCTTTCCGTCACATAGTAATACCCTTAAAAAACTTTCCCAGCATTGGCACTTAGATGCTACATTATAGGATTGCTTATACATGGCATTGCCATTTGTGGTGCTGCGCCCCAACTATCGCGCCCACAGATTGTTCAGTCGTCACACCAAAGCCTCCTTCCCTGCTGATGGTTTCTTTAGGCGTTCAAGTACCACTGCATCTCAAAAACAAAAACTTAGGTTAATACAAGTCGCCTACAGCCCAAACACCATGAATCAAAACATCAAAGCTTTATGCAGTGATCGGCGACTGGAGGAAGCGGTGGCTATTTTGCAGACAATGGAGCAGCGAGACATTCCTGTTGAATCGAGCTCGTATGCTCGTCTGTTACAGACCTGTGCGGACCTTCATGCCCTGGAACAAGGTAAACAAATTCACACCTACATTGTCTTAAATGGTCTGACTGAAGATGTTTATTTGGGTAGCAAGCTCTTAAACATGTACGTCATGTGCGGCAGTCTGGTGGAGGCCAGGCTGCTCTTTGATCAAATTCCAAAACGCACTCGCTTCTTCTGGAACATGATGATTAGAGCCTATTCTATGAGTGGCTTTTATAACGAGGCTCTTCTACTATATGACGAAATGCTATTGGCTGATGTGCAACCTAATCGTTTCACTTTCCCATTTGTTCTCAAGGCCTGCGCCTCCACCAAGTCTCTTGAATTGGGTAGGGAGATCCACGAATATGCAGTCGATGTTGGGTTAGATTCAGATGTCTTTGTGGCGAGTACCCTTGTTGATATGTATGTTAAATGTGGTTTTCTTGAGGATGCACGCGATGTGTTTGACGAAATGCCTCAGCGCAATGCTGCCGCATGGAATGCTATAATCACAGGATATGCTCAGAGTGGATATAGAGAAGAGGTTTTGAGTCTCCTCAGGGAAATGCAAATGGTGCCGGAGAAACCCGACTTAGACTCCATCGTCAGTGCTCTTTCAGCGTGTGCTACTCTGCAACAGGGGAAACAGATTCATGGTTTTCTTATAAAAAATGGATATGATTCTCAAGATACTGTTGTTACGTCTCTTGTATCCATGTATTATAATTGCGGTATTGTTGAGGATGCCCGTCTAATGTTAGACGAAAGGCCACCACGAAATGTTACTTCATGGAAGGCAACGATTGCAGGTTATGTGCGGGATGAGAGGTCTGATGAAGCTTTGACACTGTTGCATCAGAGTGAAGCTGACATGTCTGAAAGCCAGTGCAATCACCCTGATAAGCATGCATCCAGCATGTAGCACTTCAAGGGCTATGCCGCATGGCTCAAAACTTGGTGGGACAGATGCTTTTCTGCAGAATGCCATTGTAGCATTCTATACGAAATGTGGGAGTTAAGGGATTTCATGACCATGTTTGACAGAATGATTAAAAAAAGGGTTTACTTTCACTTAATGCAATGATTGCGAGTTATACATGTCCAGACTGAGAGTTTTGCTGAAGCTTTGAAACTCTACCATGGAATGCAATTAACTGGATCAAACTTGATGATGTAGCTTCTAATAGCCTTCTGCTAGCATTTGGCCATGTCGCGACTTCAGGACAAGGAAAAAAGAGACATGAACACATGAAAACTGGTTTGTTTTAAATGTCTTTCTAGGAAGCCTCCTTACTTATTTATCAGTGTTTGATGAGACGCCTCGAAGGAATAGATTCTAGTGGTCTGAAATGATCACAAGGTATGACATGCATGTGTATTATGAAGCTATGACTAGATGCAGCAGCAAGGTTTGAAGCTAGATTAAATTGTATTCGTTGAATATTCTCTATGCATGAATCGATGCAACTCATTGTAGATAAAGGTTTCCATTCTCTTGATTTTACGAGCAGAGTATCACATCGTGCGATGCAATGAGTACTGTGCATCATGTATGGTGGGCATTCTTTTCCGTTCTAGATATCTAAAGGAGGATACTACTTAATCAAATAGATGGCATTAAAGCCTGATAATGCTACGCAGAACCTTGCTTGGAATCTGCAGAAGTCCTACAAATATAAAGCTTGGAGAATTTGCTGCGTAATGCCTCGTGTCAGAAACCCCTGGATATTACATTTTGCTATCAAAAATCTTTGCTGAAGTTGGCAATTGGGATGGCGTAGCAAGGGCAAGGAAAATGTTTTAAGATTAGGAGATTCATAGAGGAGGCCAAGATGCAGCTGAACTGAGATCAATGATAAGCTTCAAACCTCTAATATAAAATAGTATGGTCAGCTGAAAACATATACCCAAGTCATGCACAATAGATGTATGATTATATGATTAGTCTTTCATGGGGACGCATCCATCAAAATATCCCAAAAAAAAAAATTGAGGTAGGAACATCCCTAGAATGTAGGAGGGACGTGGAGGGGATGTTCCCTCATCGTCATCCCACCACCACCACCACCCAAGACATGGGGACATTTTTTAGACATCCTCCTTTTTGAGAGGCTTTTGGAGGACTCCAAGACATCCCTAAGACATTTAGGGGATTCCTAGGAGTTTCTTAAATGGTTCAAAGACTTCCAACATCCCCCATAATAGATAACTATCAAAAATAATAATAATAATTAAAAAAATGGAAATGTATGTTAGAAGGCTTAACCCTAATGATCTCTGGGCCCCACTCAAACTCTAAACACTCACAAAAAATTAGTTCCATAATGATGTATCTGCCCCATTCCACCCCTTCCTCCAATCACCACATTTTGGGGACAAGAACATCCCCAAGATGCAGGGACTTGGAGAGGATGTCCCCCCACTGTCCCACCATCGCCACTTGAGACTTGGATACATTTGTGGGATGGCCCCCTTAGGGCGAGACATCCCTTGTTTTTTGAAGACTTCTAGGGGAGTTTGGGATATTCCTAAGATGTCTAAGGGCATCATCCACTCATCAATACCATGGTTGCATGTATAGAGGGCATGTATTTCCTTAGGATTGATGATTGTTTAGGGCATCACAAGGACGTTGATTTTCAATTTTAGATCATTAAACATGTTGTAAAGGAGGTTGGGCCACAAAATATGGTGCAAGTAGTGATAGATGCAACCCATTTATGCAAAGTTGTAGGGAAGTCAATTGAGGTAGTATATAGATATATTGGATGGACTCCTTAGTGTGTGCATGTCATGAATAATGCACTCAAGGACATGGGAAAAATAGTTGGATCAAAACAATTTTTAGTGATGCTAGAGATGTGTAGATGTGTATCTACAACCACCACACTTCACATATACTCTTTGAGAACTTCTCCAAGAAGGAATTCTTGAAACTTGTAGAGTGTAGATATGCATAATATTTTATTCCCTTGGAGAGGATGCTTGATTTGCAAGAGGCATTGCAACTAATGGTTATGAGAGTAGAATGGAATCGATGGCCTAAGTCCAAGATAGAGTAAGGGAAGGTGGTTAAGAATGTGGTGCAAAGTGATATTTTTTGGGTGATGCAAAATATATTGTTTCCATCATTACTCCAGTCTTCAAAGTGATTAGATATGAGGATTGCAATGCACCTAGCCTTGGAGAGGTGTATGAGTGCATTGATACTATGCTTGACCAAATGAAGGTTGTTGTGCAACAAAAAGATCCCACATTGCAATTCTACAATAAACATATTCAACCAATCATTCATCACAAATGAGAGAAGCTCAACACCCCATTTCACATGGTTGCTAATGCATTGAACTTAAAGTGGACGTCCAAAGGCTTGGTAGAATTATACCTATATAGGATGGTGAGGTGAAGGTAGGTTTCATGAGGCTATTCAAAAGATATATAATTCTATGAATGTCAACATCATTCATATTGAGTGGACACAATTTTCCATTCTGAGGAGATCAAAATAGATAGGTAGACTATGGCATAGGAAGATCCAATTTTGTGGTGGACTATGCATGAGCCTACTTATTTGACTGCATATTTAGTCATTCATTTGCTATCCTAAGTTTCTTGTTCTTCTACTATTGTGAGGAACTAATCTACTTATAGCTTCATCCACTTCATTAAGAGGAATAAGCTGACCTCTAGGAAGGCAAAGAAGCTTGTGGTTGCACATAGTCTTGCATCTCATTGACCGCAACACACTTACCTACAATGGGAGTTCAACATCTTGATGGGATGTAGATCCAAAGGAGCTAACATAAGTTAATGATGATGCTACTTAGACAAGGACAATTGGTATTGGTTTGGAGGATCTTGTGCATGTGGAGACCAACAGTTATAGTGATGAGGAGTTTGGGGATTATTAGATGCATCACTCTAGAGCATTTTTTTTCATTTTGAACATTGTAATCATCATTTAGGAAATTTTGAATATAATTTAAATTTTAAATTTGGCATTTTCATTGTTAATGTTTACTTCAAATGTTCAATGCAATCATTGCAATGTGTTTATTATTTAGTAGTTTTCGTTTACTTAGTATGTCAAAGTTTTATTTGAAATTCTAAGTTTGTATACTTATTCCTTATGCATATTTTTATAACTAATTTTCCAATTACTATGCGTATTTGTATCTCGCCCCCCACCACCACCCCCTACCATCTCCAAACTTAAGCCCTTGGTCCCCCCATCCCTAAAACCTATCCCCTTGTTAGGAAACTTCGTGGAACAATATGTATGATGGGCTTGTTTGTCATAGTCTTCAATATGCTCAAACAATATAGAATTAATAATTAGGAATATCCTTAAATCATGATTACATGCAATAAATTATTTATGGAAGGAGTCATTCCAAAATATCTCCCCTTTAAGAGATCCCAATCTACTACATTGATCCACTCAATAGAAACAATCCACGGTTAAAAAATTCCCTCTTTCACAATAATAGCTAACTCTAGATACTTCTCATGTAACTATAATGGGTGTGGATAAACCCTTTACACCTAATATAATTAGCAATTGAAATTTATTGCACATTACAATTTCATCAACCCAACACATAACTTACCTATTGGCCTATCTTATCTTAACATTATTGTGTAGCACAAGTCAATGACTCCATAATCCAATTATATTATAAATATTATCATAGCATTAGATGAAAAACATTTTATTCTTATTATACCTTAACAATTTCATTAACAATATATATACAAATTTGGGATTCTCACTTGTAAGTCATATCTAAAATAAATAAATAAATAAATCATATTAAATTGGAATCCTTAGTTGAGCAATTGGAAGGGATGGGATATGTCATCAACATGAATTTCGTACTTTTCAACTTTGCTAAGACTTGATATGGATTTATGAGAGGTTGACCATTGCATATGCAATTATTATAACTAGTGAGAAATTATTTCACAAGTTGTATATTTCTTCTATCTTCTTTTAAGGATAGATTAGCTTTTGTGGGGATTATTGTTGATATAAAACATTGATTATCAAAAGTTTTATATCACACTAATCTTGTATTAATAGTTTATCTGAAGTTCAAATTTATATCAATTTCATATGTATCATGGAAATTTAATGTTTGAGAATATTAAACTATTCAGTTTTTTTTGAATTATTATAGTTTATTTAAGAGGTTTGTTAAATTATTATTCAAATATATCACTTATGTTTGTAAATAATAGATATATCTAATGTTATGATCATAAGAATTAAATTATCTCCAAAAAAATTAATTAAATTTTTCTTATTAATAAAAATTTAATACTACCTAAAGAATATATTTTCTTTTAATGATGTTATCAGTCTTTTGTTAGATCCCCAAATGTATATCTTATCATATGGAAAATGTATAAAATATTAAAATCAATGAATGCTCAAAAATCAAATTGTATTTGAAAATTAATATTCATCCTTCTAGGATTTTTGAAGTTAAATTTGTTTAAACAATTTTAGGATGATTTTTAGGCTACCTTATATTGTTAAGGTTTTAATGTTAGGTTTATGCATGTAATCCCTTTGAAATGACATTTTTTCTCATCTCATTTATTGAGGAGAGGAAGTGCAAGTAAGTAATCTCATCCTCCTTAGTTAGATCTTAAACCTCAAACACCATTGTAATATGTATATACACAAACAATTTTGCATGTTGGAAGAGAAAAATGCCTCTATGCTTCTAAGAAAAACACATTCTCGTGGAATAATCTTGTGTGCAATGAATGAATAGGAAGGCATGAAAGTGAACAAATGTATAGATGACAATATTGAATAAAATTGTCTTTGACTTCATGCTTTAGCCAAGACCAATCATGATTTTGCACCCATGGGAGCTTGTTAAATAAGATGGAAAGAGTAAGAATTCTATTATTATCCTTGTTCTCATTGGTAGGTATTTTTCCAATGTTTATACTGACCATCTAAAAGCCTTGAATATTTATGGACTATAAGTCCCTAGTTCCTTGGAAATAGAGGTCTCTTCTTCCTGCGTTGGAAACAATTTCTTATATTATATACTAGGTCATATGAAGATGCAAACATGGACATGATTGTGACTCAAAAAGAGTTCTCCAAATATAGAATGAAAGAGATCGATGTACGAGAAGGATTAGGATGGAATGGAACATATCAAAACAAGTTTTAACAAGGAGAAATTTTAATTCAATGGTTGGTTTTGGCCTTGTTAGCATCATAAATGCAATTGTGTTGTAGGAGAAAAAACAATAACTTTAGGCATCAAAACATAAATATTATTGCATATTCAAATTTCTCTAAAAAAAATTATGCACTTTTAAAAAATGACAATTCGTTTCGCCCATATGCAAAAGATGTAGCTTCCAAAAAAATGAGATCAAATTGAACATTGAAGCTGCAATTCTATTCATCCTAGTGATGATCTTGCAACTATTGGGATAGTTTGGCTTTTATTAGCGACAATTTTGCAACCATCAAGGTAGTTTCACAATTGCATGTTTATGAAAACCAATAATTTTGTCCCAATTGAAGGTGTAAGGAAATGAAATGATAGGGAGGTATTTTTCCTTCATATTCTTGCCATTTGGGCTTCCAATTGAAGCCTAGATTAAGTGTTCTTATGACTTCTTTTAAAATAGTAGGATACATGACACAATGAAAAATTATGACAATAGAGATTTAATTTGATTATAATATAATTAATCCAATAAACTCGTATCAATAAAATTAAAGGAGAAACAATTTAACAAATCAACGAACTCATAAAATGCAAGCCATGCATAGACATTGGATATGTGGAGAAACCCTTGCGAGAAAAAAATCTCTAACCCAAAGAGACCCTAACTTGTATTATTCCAAACAATGCAATACAATAATACAATCCTCTTATCCCTCAAAAAGTAGTAAGTTCCTACAAAGAAATTTATAATCTAGTATCCCATGTCTTTAATATATGGGAAGATAAGAAACAAGAAACCATCAAGTGGTATCCAAAACCATGAGTCAAAACCATGAACCATGGAAAAAATCTAATGCCCATATGGTCATGGTCAAGCATCTTAGAATATTATGTAACTCCTTTTATACCTTTTACACCCCCTTATACTTCATAGATGTTATATAGATTATGTCAAAACAATCAAATTGACAAAAGTATAAATCTTAGGTGTCCCATGAGGGTATTCAATGCTTTTTGTCATATCCACCAAATTGGAAGGATGTCTTGTGTCTTAATTTTGATCTTTTCAATGCCTTACTATATTTAATAAAAGTATCCTAAAGAATAAATAATAAATAAATAATGTCCCTACCCACATAGGCATCTCATATTTCCTACTCCAACATGTTTGGAGACCATAAATTATTTGCCATGTAAATATTTAAATCAATTTATAATTCTTAGGAATTGCAAGGTGAATGACACGCCTTGTTTCAACATTCTCTTATTTGAAATTTACACTACAAGACATGATAGAATTTAACTAAAAATAATTTAAGTACTAGAAGAGACAAGGCACATGGCCTCTTGGCACCAATCAAATTTCTCCATGTTCACTAGCTTAGTGAGAAAATCTACAATATTTACTAGGGTGTCAACTTTTTGTATCATTACACTACCACCATCAACCATCTTGTAAAAAAAAAAATTTTGAACATCAATATACTTTGTATGATGATGGAACATTAGGTTCTTTGCCAAACAAATGGCACTCTAACTATCACGTTTGTCCTAACTTGTTTACACTCAAATATAATTTTAGGAAAGTTGTTTCAACCTTGCATCCTAATGTTTTATATTATATCAATAGGATTTACAGGGCATTGGACCCAAACACAAAAGGCTTGACATGGTAGAAAGTTCAACAAAAAATAAAAATGGTCAAAGGCCTTTGTCTAAAGACAACAAATCGATAGCTAAGAACACAAAAATTATAGAACACACCCTATGTTAAGAACACAAAAAAAAAAAGATAGGGTATAGAACACAAAAATGTAATTTCTAGGTTATAGAGGTCAATTTTGGATCTAAAAATTATCAAAAACATGTCTTAACCAAAAAATCCAATTACAACAACATAGAGCTCTTAGAGACCTTCAATTAAAAAATAGGATGCTCAACTGAATTCCCAATCAAAAGTTAAGGCCTTCACAATTTAGGGCCCTCACATCAAAAATGTAAGAGCATCTATAGTATGTAAGAGAGTTGTAAAATGGGGTTACAGTTGTTGAATAACATATGACACATGTGTTATTGTTGAGAAAATGTGTCTCAAACTCACTGGTATAACCCTGGTTTTGTCACAAATCAGCTCAGAGTTGCATAAGTGTTACTTTCATGCTTGTACCGCTATACCGCTAGGTGAGTGTGAGAGAGGTGTGATAGTGCGATATATACCACCATACCACAGGAGTCTTCTAGCTAAGACGTGGTAGTGTGGTGTATACTGCCATACCACGGGAGTCTTCTAGCTATCTAGCGATAGTGCGGTTACCGCCATACCGCGGGAACCTTCAACCTGTCTAGCAATAGTACAGCTACCACCATACCACGGGAGACTTCAAGCTATCTAGCAGTAGTGTGATGACTTTGAAGCGGACCATGGGTGAATGAGCGCGAACTTGGTTGACTGTTGAGGTGTACGCTGAACAGTGGAAGACAATTGTTGACATGGAGAAGGTCATTCGATGACTAGGAAGTTCAACAGTTGCTCAACAAAGGAAATTGAATTGAACTGTCTGTACAGAGAAAAAATTGATCATGGTTGTTGCTATACATTGCAATGTACTATAACTAATATGGGTTACATGGTCGAATGATCAGTGTGTGTTCTTCATTGTATGCTATATATGCATTGTAACAATGAGACATATCAAAGTGTGATCATAATTTTTTTTGTACGAGGTTGATTAGGGAAATGTTTTTGTTGTGAGATTAATTATCTGAAAGGAGATTTTGTAACTTGTATGTAATTCAATAACTGTAATACAAGCGATTTTTCTTTGGTGTGGTAGGTTTTTCTCCCATAATGGTTTTCCTACGTAAATCTGGTGTACAATTGTGTATATGTTTATTTCTCTATTCTAGTATCCCTTTCATGTGCATCTTAATGAACTGTAATTACAAAATTTAAAGACATATTTGCATTCTTCTCTGAGGTTTGACATTAGGAGATTTTTTTCCACACCTTAAGTTTTCCTTGCAAGTGGTATTAGAGCCTGGCCAGTTGTGTTATCCTTGTGGGTAGGTTGGGTTTTTTATGTCAATCCTGTTCAGTGGGAGATTTTTGTAGAAAAGTGTTAATCTTGATTGCAGATTAAGATGGCAAGCACATCAAGAAAGATTGAAATTGAGCAATTCAATGATAGCAATTTTGAGTTGTGGAAACTCAAAATGGAAGACCTGTTAGTGGATCATGATCTTTGGCTTGTTGTGTCTGGAAAGAAACCTTATGGCATGAAGCAAGAAGATTGGGACCTCGCAGATAGAAAAGAAAAAGGGTTGATAAGACTTTTTTTGGTAGACTCTATTATCCTGAACATTCACGAAGAGAAATTTGCATCTTCTTTGTGGAAGAAGATTGGAGACATTTATCAAGGCAAGTCCTTGGTGAATAAGTTGTTCTTAAGGAAGAATTTATACTCTTTGAAGATGCAGGAAGGGGAATTTGTGGCTGATCACCTAAATACGTTTAACACGTTGATTTCTCAGTTAACATTTGTGAGTGTGAAAATTGATGTTGAAGATCGTTGTATGCTTTTGTTGTGTTCTTTGCTCGATTCTTGGGATCATTGAGTGATGGAAATTGGAAGCATGACAACCACTTTCAAGATGGAAGATGTGGTTGCTTCTTTTTTGTCAGAAGAGATGAGAAGGAAATCTTCTAAGATGGCAAAGGAGGCTCTAGCTGCTCGTGGAAAATCAAAATAAAAAGGAAAGAAGAAGGATAATAAATCCAAATCAAAATCAGAAGGGAGATCAAAGTCTCCTGGCAAGAAGTCCACGGTGAATTTTTGGAACTATGGGCAACCTGGTCATGTCTGAAAGGATTGCAAAGAGGAGAAAAAGAAGAAGAAGAACTCTTCCAATAATGATTATTCTTAGGGCGAAGTAGATGCCTTCATTACTGCCTTGGCAACTCAGGCATCAGATGATGTCTAGATGATTGACTCTGGAGCATCTTTCCACATGACATCTCATAGAGACTGGTTCACAAAGTATGAAAAATATGATAGTGGAAAGGTGTATTTAGCAAGCGATTCATATCTAGAAATTGTTGGTCATGGAAGAGTTAGAATTCATTTTCCCAATGGAAGAATTAGGGGAATTGATGGCGTAATGCATATACCAGGTCTGGCTCAGAATTTAGTTTTGTAAGCAAGTTGAATGATGTTGGAGTGCAAGTCTCGTTCTCAAGCAATGACTGCAAAATGACTAGAGGCTCAATGGTGTTGGCTAGGGGTGCTCGAATTGGTACTTTGTATAAGATGGACACACTTGTTCAATGTAGCAGTGTCTCTATAAAGTCACAAAAGGTTGTTCGTGTAGAGGACACTGAAGTTCCTATAGGGGAAAATTCTTTGGAAATTAAACTACCTGTATAGAGAAGACTGTGCTTTGGCATCAAAGGCTCAGTCGTATTGGTGAGAAAGGATTGAAAGCCTTGAAAAATAAAAACCTGGTTGAGGGGCCTGAAGATTGTAACCTGGAATTTGAATTTTGTAAACATTGTATATATGGAAAATATCATCATGTTTCATTTTATTACAGTCCTCATAAATCTTCTGGTGTTCTAGATTATATTCACTCTGATGTTTTTGGTCCAGTTGATGTTCCTTCTTTGTCTAAATCAAGATATTATGTATCATTCATTGATGATTATTCAAGAAGGGAATTTGTTTATTTTTTGAAAAGTAAATCAGAAGTGTTCAGTCGGTTTAAAGAATTTAAAAATCTTGTTGAAAATCAGACTGGTAGAAAAATTAAATGCTTGAGGATAGACAACGGTGGTGAATATTGCAATGCGTATTTTGACAAATATTGTGTAGACCATGGAATTAAAAGGCACAAGACTACGCCTTATACTCCACAACAAAATGGAGTTGTTGAAAGGTTGAATTGGTCTTTGACGGAGAAAGCAAGAAGCATGTTAAGTAGTGTTGGTCTGGAGAAAAAACTATGGGTTGAGGCGGTTGCTACAATTTGTTATTTGTTGAATCATTCTCCTACTTCAACATTCTTTGACAAGACACCTTGGAGGCATGGACAGGTAAAAATCCCTCTTTGAGACATCTTTGTGTCTTTGGTTGTGAGGCATATGCTCATGTGCCTGAACTAAAGAGATCTAAATTGGATAACAAGGCAGTAAAATGTATCTTTATTGGCTATGGAGTTGGTGTTAAAGGGTACAAGCTTTGGAATCCTGTGATAGAAAAAGTGATATACATCAAGAATGTAATATTCAAGGAGCTGAAACTTTCAATTATTAATCTTCAGCCAAAAAAGACATAAGAGCAAAAAGGAAATAATGAAGTTAGTGTTCCTCTGACCCCTGAAAAAGAGGAACAATGAGTACCAAGTGTAGATGATATAAACGAGAGTTCGAGCAGCTCTGAAGGCTCTGATCAAGAGGAAGAGCCTGCACCTCAGCCTCAGCCAGTGAGGAGATCTACATGTGAAAGGAGACAACTAGATAGGTATGGTTTTTCAATACTTGCTACAAGTTGTGCCTATGCTTTGCTTACTAATACTGATGAACCTAGGACTATGAAAGAGGCTATTAATATGCCTAATTCAGATTCTTGGTTGGAAGCCATGAATGATGAAATGTCATCATTGGAGAAAAATGGAACTTGGGATTTGGTTCCCTTGCTTGAAGGTAGAAAGGTTGTGGGATGCAAGTGGGTGTTTAAAAAGAAATATGGTCCAGATGGTAGTGTTGAAAATTATAAGGCGAGACTGGTTGCAAAGGGGTATTCCCAAAAGGAAGGGATTGATTATGGAGAAATATTTTCTCCTGTAGCTAAGTTGATGTCCATCAGACTTTTGTTGTCACTTGCAATAGCATATGACTTTGAAGTTGAACAGATGGATGTGAAGACAACATTTCTTCATGGGGATCTTGAAGAAGAAATTTATGTCCCAGCCAGAGCACTTTGTGGAGAAAGGTAAAAAACATTTGGTATGTAAACTTAAAAAATCTTTTTATGGTTTGAAGCAATCACCCAGAATGTGGTATCAAAAATTTGATACGTATGTTTTATCCTTGGGATTTGTGATGTCTAAATCTAATCATTGTGTTTATTATAAAACTGAAAGTAATTGGATTCTTATCATCACTTTATATGTTGATGATATGCTAATTATTGGGAATAATAAGGGTATGATCTCATATTTAAAATCTCAATTGTTCTCAAAGTTTGAAATGAAAGATTTGGGGGCAGCCAAATATATTTTGGGAATGGAAATCAAAAGGGACAGATCCAGTAGAAAGCTTTGGCTTAGCCAAAGCAAGTATATTACCAATATTATTGATAGGTTCAATATGTCTGATTGTAAACAGCTAGTTTTTCAAGTCCTGCAGGGAATGAAGCTATTTGTTGAAGACTGTCCAAAATCTCCTATTGAGATGGAGGACATGACCAAGGTGCCTTATGCAAGTGCAACTGGCAGTTTAATGTATGTGATGTTCTGTACAAGACCAGATATTTCCCAAGCAATGGGAGTACTAAGTAGATTTATGGAAAATCCTAGAAGGCCACATTGGGATGCAGTGAAAAGGGTGTTTAGATATCTAAAGGGAACTTCAGAATTTTCTTTGTGTTATCATGGTAACTCACTTGGTTCACAGAGGACTCTCAGCATTCGTGGGTATGTAGATTCTGATTGGGCAAGGGACATTGATAGCTGAAGATCCACCAATGGATATGTTTTCATGTTGAATGATGGTGCAATTAGTTGGATGAGCAAGTAGCAGGCTACATAGTTGCTTTGTCCACTATGGAAGTAGAATACATGGTAGCTACACATGCCAGCAAAGAAGTTGTATGGCTTAGACATTTGTGTTCTGATATTGGGTTCAGTGCAAGGCAAATTACAATTTGTTGTGACAGTCAGAGTACTATTTGTTTGGAAAAAAATCCAACTTTCAATGCCAGGACAAAACATATTGATGTGCAGTATCATTTTGTATGAGATATGGGGAGGATGGAAAGGTCTGTTTAGAAAAAGTGGATACTCTGGAAAATATTGCAGATGCATTAACAAAACCAGTGAGCACAGACAAGTTTAGATGGTGTGCAAATTTGATGGACCTTGGGGTCCAGAATATTCAATGACTTCATGTATTGAAAGGGGTTCAATGAGTTCTTCATCAAATGAGAGATTGTTGAGAAAATGTGTCTCAAACTCACTGGTATAACCCTAGTTCTATCACAAATCAGCTCAGAGTTGCATAAGTGTTAATTTCATTTGCATCTTGATGAACTGTAATTGCAAAATTTAAAAACATATTTGCATTCTTCTCTGAGGTTTGACATTAGGAGAGTTTTTTCTGCACCTTAAGCTTTCCTTATATTTATGACATGTCACTATATATTTGTTAATGGAAATAATGGAGCTAAACTAGAGCTCCCAAGTTAGTAAGTGGATTATGATGATCTTATAAAATGTGTAAGGAATATGTCATTTTTATCTTGTGGACTCATCTTGGGATTTGGGCATTGGATTTTGACTAAGGATTTGGGTGCCACATTTTGAGTGGTTTTAGCTCATGGTGTCCTAATTACTATTTGATGCTTTAATGTATTGTGTCTCTTATTCATCGGGTTCTCGACATGGTGGTTAAATTAATAGTGAGTTTTGTAGGTACTATTATGTTGCCAAAATAGCTTGAGACCTCTTGTTAATGATACTCCTTTAAAGGCTTGGACTCGACAAGAGGATTGTAATTGTTGACTACTAAATAATACATTAAGTTGCTTTAGAGTGTGGAGTTTTCCCCACATAAATCATTGTGTTATGGTATATTGATTTTGTGTTTATTAATTTGTAACTGTATGATCAAATAATTAGTGTAGGATGTGTATTCTACATATGTACTTCATTTTATTTGGTATCAAAGCTTCATCAACTTAGGTCCTAGGTGTTAGGGACGAGGTTTTTAATCTAATCTTGGTTTGAGAAGGATCTTGCACAAAACTAGATCTTTTGTGAGAAAATGACAAGAAAATCAAGGATAGAGATGAAAATGTTCACAAGTGCTAACTTTGAGTTGTGGAAATTCATGATGGAGGCTATGCTTGGAGATAATTCTATAGGCTACTATATTTTAACATGCCCATTGTTCTACCTAGTGAATCTACTAAGTTTTACCCATATGTAATCTGTCTATGCATCTAATGTAAAAGCAATAAAATGTTTCTATTATATTCAATAATAAACGCATCATTTGAAATATAACTTTATCCAAACTTTTCCATTTCATAATCAAAAAACCATTCCAATAATATAAGTATGATTTAACTTTACATAAATATATTCAAGATAATGTTTCACATTACAATTTTCATATAGATGGACTCATGATTACATACATTGCTTCAACAAGCTTTACAAGAACTAGAAATACAAATGGTCCAAAATTTCCTCCCAAATCTTGGCCACCAACTACATGAGGAGAAGCATCACTCAAGCACTTTTTATCAACCATGGACTTACTATGGTCACCCACACATCTACCAAACTTGGTAAGATGGCCCTCCCTTCAACGAAGAGATTGGTTTGGTATCCTCATCCTTCAAATAGCCTTTTTCTAAGCATAGTGATGTGTTCTACATATCTAGAGCCACCATAATGTCTACTACCTCATATATGATTACCTTAGCCTAGAATGTAAATTGGATCACATAGTGAACTAACAACTTGTATCTACAATGGCTACCTACACTACTTTGACCAAAGATTCATCACCCATCAATTTCAAGTGAGGTCATCTATTTCACCACATTTAATTGCTCGATTTGTATTGACCATTAGTATTCTATTCTAAGGTTAACCCCTTTCTTGTGGATTATCCTAACCCCAGGAATAACCTTCCCATTAACTTATATCTAATTACCTTTTCTATAATCTAATCATAATACAACTCTACCTTATGCTATGCACCTAGAGTATTGTCAAACTATGTATAGTTTTGACATTCTATGAATAGTATAAATAGTATACAATCGTATAAAAACCCCTTTATAGTATAAATAACTATATACATTTAAACCCAAAAGAAAGGTTTCCCAATACAAGAAATAAACAAAGAACTTTCAAAAGACTTGCAAGCATCAAAAACCACATATAAGACAATCTTTCCAACATGGCATCATAATAAACAATCTTTTCAACATAATGACAAGGGAGTAGAAATCAACATGCCTTTTTAAAGCTCCAACTGAATAATCTTCTCTCCTAGCTTATTGGCTCAAGATCACTTGTAACTTCCACTATGAACAACCCAAATTCCTCTACTAGCTTCTCTCTAGATCTCTCAATGAAATCAATGTATAACAACAAAAAACTCTCTTCATCTCACAACTCTCAATTCATTTAGCACAAAAATTGCAGCAAAATAACACAAGGAAAATCATAATGATAAGTGTAACAATTGGTAGAATGAGCACCTCTATTTATAGTAATTTGTGAGCAACCGAAGGCTACAAACAAGTTAATATTTATGCCACCTTTCTAACCTCATGCAACGACTCACCAAGATAAGTCACAGGTTTACAACACATAACAGTCCTCACCATTTAAAATGGTTGAGTCGACTTGTTATAAGGGACAACAAGCTCAAAGCAAGTTTCGTAATTCGAATTCCTTCACATAATGCTACCAAGTTTTCTCTTGATCGAGTCTTAATGCTATTTACAAACTTATGCACATTTTGTGGACCTCTTATGCATTCCAAAAACTTGCAATATGGTGCCACATTCATATGTTGGCGCCCAAGATAATAGCATGTAGGTTGACACTTTCAAATGGCTTTTATATAGTATTCACTTCTTATTCATACACATACACAGTAGTGCATAAACTCTTATGTGCTTTATTCATTGGTTTTACTTGGTCTTAAAGTCTTTATGCTTTGGTTAACATTCTACTATAGGTTGCACTATATGTGATATATATGTGCTTTAATCACTACAATGCTTCACTTAAGAATAGTGCTATATTATGCGCTTGAAGATTATCTCAACAACTTTAATTTATATATATATATACATATCCATTAGATTATATGTATACATATATATATATCAATATATATCTATTTCATTAAGTTATCAAATACATTTAATTAATAAACATATATATAATATAAATATATAAATAATATTACATATATATATACGATTATATATAAATATATATTAATATATGTGACTATATTAACTTATATATATATTAATATTATATATTATACATATATACATATACATAATACCATTTCAATATCTTTATAAAAATGTTTGTACTCACAGTTCTATCAATCGACGTGTATACACAATATATATCCCAGGCATGTAGGTATATGCCCATGCATATCATCTTATTCACTCATATGAGTTTGCCCATATATCTTGCTCACGACATATTAATAAACACACAAGGAAGGATTTCCACTTAACATCAGAACTTCATCACATATCTTATTTCAAACATTCATACAACAAGATCGCAAATCAATATAAACCTACACAACTAGACTAAAGATCACTTACCATCTACCCGACTGACTTGACTCAACTAACACCAACTAGGTTGTGAGTGTGTGAATGCTCAATAAATCTGAATTAAAGGTTACGAGACCAAGTTCTTCTCTTGAGTGATATATTTCCACTCTCTTCCAGGAGGCTCAGACCTATTTCTACATTCCAGCTTAGTTTCACCATAACAATGATTAATTGGATGGTACATTCTCTCCTTCTTACATATAAATGTCATATTCATAATATATATTTCATATACTAAATCATAAAGCATTTAATTGAATCAAACATTCATTCATCATATTTCCATTAGAATTCATAAAAACATATTCACATATATTGAAGCAATTTACCAAACTAGGTAATAGTAAATAGATAACAATACACGAGGTGTAACATATTCCCCCCCTTGTAAATCATCATCCCCAATGATTTTTAAGTATCAAATATGAGCACAACATCACAAAACATTATAACACAAAACATCATTATTTTCAAGAGTTTTCAAAATCTAGCAAGACTTGAGGCTTTTTGGCATATTCAACATGAATTCAGCCTTGGCGAGATCTTCATCACAGTCCAATCGGAAGCCCAATGCGAAGCGAACTTCGGTTATGCAAATTGCGATTTCATTTCCGCAAGCGCAAGTCGATCGCTACCGCCTTAGGTCCCTCACATCATAGAAGCGTTCAATCAATAACATGGTTATCGCTTGGTATATACTTCTTCAGATACAAGACATGAAAGACGTTATAATGCATCTTAGAAAGAGTTGGTGGCAAGGAAATCCTATACGTAACAAAGTTGATTTCCTCAAGAACTTCAAAAGGTCCAACATAGTGCAGAGCTAGTTTGGATGACTTTCCAAACTTAATAGAACTCTTGTGAAGTTTAACTCTCAACAATTCCCTATCCCCTACTATGGAATTCCTAGGTACTTGTTTAGAATCAGCATAACTTTTTTTCCTATCATTAGCTTCTGCTAACCTCTGCTTGATAATTCCAACTTGTTCCTCCATTTCAAACATCTTTGGCCCAAGGCTTATTGTATCTTCTAGCTTATCCCAGCTTATAGGAGTTTGACACTTCTTGCCATTTAATGCTTCAAACAGAGCCATCTTGATTGAAAAATGATAGGAACTATTATATGTGAACTCTACCATAGGTAGGTAATCCTCCCACTTTTATTGTTGATCCACACAATACATCCTTAGTAGGTCTTCTAATACTTGGTTTACCTTTTCATTTTTTACATTTTTTTTCAAATGATACATAGAACTTATGTTCAGTTGTGTCCCAAGTGAAGTAAACAAGGTTTTCCAAAACCTATATGTTACTCTAGCATCACTATCAAAAATGATCTTTATAGGAATCCCATGCAATCTAAATATCTCTTGAATAAAATTTCATGCTATTATAGGAGCTTCATCAGTCAAATTCCCTAGTATGAAGTGAGTTGCCTTTGTAAGCTTTTCAACCACTACCAGAATGGCATTGTCGTTGTTCATTGACATAGGGAGACCTTGCACAAAATCTATGCTAATAACTTGCCACTTACTTTCTGAAACTTCATGTGGATACAATAGATCTAGAGGATGATGATGCTCTTCCTTCACTCTTTGGAACTCTAAGCAACTTGCTGCAAATCTTGTTGCATCCCCTTTCATACTTTTCCAAAAATATAATAGGTTTACATTGGCCAACATCTTGGTTACACCAAGATGTCCTAAATATGGTTTATTGTGAACTTTCCATACCATACTCCTTAATTCCACATTGTTAGGTACATAAATCCTTCCCTTAAATCTCAATAAACCATTAGGTTCAAAGTGATATCCCTCGTACCTTCGATCTTGTAGATTGTCTATGAGTGCTTGCTTAACTTTCCCATAGAATTTGTCACCTTTAGATTTTTATGTAATACTTGTTCCTTGAAGTACATTTGGATTGATATCATAGAGGAGATATGCCTCCTACGACTTAAGTCATCAACAACCTAATTCTCTTTTCCCTTGATATAACTAATTGTTGATCATCAAAGCTTGTGCCTCTCCGACAATCTTATGGTAAATTCAGCGAGTGGGGAATAAATTGCATCTCACTTAATACCTTTGGGTTTTTTATATAAAGTCAGCTCTTCTTTTAGGGTTTTGAGATAAGGGAGAAAAAATAAATGTAAATGTAAAACATGAAAGGCGATACACCAAAGCTTCTATAACATTTCAAACTCAAATTATTCCTATGATTGGTATACAAGATACAGAATGCCACAACCCCTCATTGTTGGAAAGAAAATGAACATCAAAGGCTAACTTCAAGCATGTAATGCAAACTGTCAAATATTTCTGCAGGCAGTGTTCATTGAGGTCCAATCAAACATAAAATGTCCTTAGAGTAAAAGAGTAATATTTCAGAAATTATAAGAACCTTGTCTCCCAATACAGCATAGCACAGAAAAATAACAACTTCAAAGATAATGAAAAAGTCCAATGACATAGTCTGATTTTTCCCAAAATGCTATTTCACAATACAAGCATAAAGCACAGAAATATGCCATTTAAACTATCAGAATATAGCTTACAAGACACAGTGTTTCATTCAAAACAATAGTATAAAGAAAGAAGACTTGAAAAAGGCCATACATGCATAGTCTCAAAAATTCCCCTTAATAGTTTGTGCTTTAATTAAAACTGAACTTTGAAACAAAGGTCGGATGCCAATCCGACAATAGCTTAAACCTTAATAGATATAATTTTCCAGAGTAAAGTGGTTCTATAACATGCTTTCTGAAATATAGTTCATAAACTCTAAGAAAATTTTAAAAGGAAAACAATTCCTCTTTTCGCAGAAAACAACTTCCTCTTCGAAAATTCCTTTTCTAAAAAATCATCAATCTTTTTTTTCAGTAACATCACCCTCCCTTTATAGTTGTTGAAGAAAGAAAACACCACCTCAATCCAAAAGGAATGACTGCCAAGTGTTGAGGGTTGATAGCACATGATTCGATCCCAGAATCTTAGTTAGGCCGCAAAAGATCTTTGCATTGACTCCTTAGCTACTACATTAATGTTCTCTAGATATTTAAGCAAAGATAAGACCTAAAATATGATCAGATCCTAACAGTAACTTCCTGGCAACAAACACAATTGATTGATCTCAATACTACAAGGTACCAACTCAAATACTTTCGTCCCAAAATCCAAGAGAAGAAAAGAAAAACCAGCCAGCTCAGACAAACGACCTAACTAGATATCTTTATAGGTGGTGTGGATAACCTGTGACAAGAGGATGATGTGTCAGTAGGGAAAAAACTCCTAAACTTGCAAATATAGCTCCCAAGGAAAAGTTTGACTAGCAAACACGTGTCCTAAAACTCCTCATGAAAGGAAAACAAAAGGGAAAAGTTGTGTAGCCACCACGTGGTGCATTGCGCACATTTCCGATGTTTTATTTGAGTATGGGTGCACCCAACACCGAAGACATTTATGCAAACCCAAAAAAAATAAAAAGACTAAGGTAAAAAGAAAACCTTTACAGTTCTAGCGACTCACAGGGGTCTTCGCTTCTACGGAAATTTGAACCTAGGCCTCTGGTTGCTCCTGGAGTTTGATGAAAGTAGCTCTCTTGGCCTCCCAATCTACATTGGTTGGTAAAACAAGGGTTTGGATCTATCTGTATGTATGCTCAAGATCAAAAATCTCCTTGAAAGAGATGACATCCCATCTGGAAGAGATTGCACCTAGGTGATAATAGAGCCAAGAAAGAGGATGGATTTTGTACTCAAAATCATCCACCATGAGTGTAGCACTCGAGCCTGGAAGTTTAGCAGTAGCCAGAATCTTACGTCGGATTGCCTCATTGATTTTCTCCATTGTTAGTGCATCTTCGTCTGGGGAGGGAAGGGGAGGCAACCCGAAACCAACCAAGATGGCGAAATCTTTCTTGATCTCAATGACTCTTTTGGTCAATATCATCTGATAATCCCTACATTTTTCTGCAACCAAGTGGCAATTGATAATGTCATTGGCTTTGATGAAGGTGACCCTGCGATCAGGAATTCTCACTCTTCTAAGGACTTGATCAATAGCAATACTTAATTTGGAAATAAAACTTTTGAGAGTCTACCACTTGGGGTGAACATGTCTGCATAAAATGGCCAGCCATCGGACCAACTTTGGCATTTAGCTCCTATACATCCCTTAAGAACTATAAGATGGGGCCCAATACACGCACACTAGCCACTATTTGCTCCCAATGCATAGCCACTAATCTTCTCATCACAGATAAATATCCAGACCTTCTTACAACAGTTAACTCCTAGTTCCAATGAACCTTTCTTACTCTTGTATCTTCTTCTATTTGGCCATTTTTTTGGAGAGCATTTGCCAATTTGGAGCTTAGTCTTCTAACTTCTTGTCTTGATTACTCCACCTTAATCTAGACTCTCCATAGATCATCGATATTTTAGGATCTGACATTAGCCAAATCTTTCTTTAATTTTTCATTTTCAGCACAAAGTTGAATCTATTCATTTCGGGTATCCGCAAGCAACCTGGACATGTCTCCTTGTTGGCCTTGAATTTTTTTTACACGGATCATTTCAGCATCTTTGTCTTGGGCCTCATTCTGCAGCCTACTCACTGTCCCTTTCACATTTTCCAACTCATCCTTGCGCTTCCTTAATTGTTTGTCCAATTGTTCATAATCAACATATACTACCTTTTGTGTGGCTTTGGCTAGGACCATTTTATCGCGTGGGAAAGTTTCACTCAGATCCAAACCCACGACATGAATTTCATAGTCCTCCATTTGCATTTTTCCTTCGGGCTTGGAAACTAGAGGCCTCATTGTGGTGATAAGCAGGGAGTTCCACTCTTCATTAAAACAAGTTTCAATTCTCTTAGCAGCAGGCCTTTCGGCACTCTTTGACAACATTTTCAACTTTCTGGTCTTTCGGGCATGTTTGGTAGCATTGAAATGACCTTGAAGAGTCTGAGGGACATCAACACTCTAAGCTACATTGGGAGCACCAGGGGGTAGTCCAAGCAAGGTGACAATAGGGGGAACTTTAGATGCATGTGCATGAGGAGATGAAAATGGTAGTGTGATCATAGAAAAATGGGGAACACCAAAAGGAGCAAAGGAAGAAACAACAAGGGAAAAAACAAAAAAAGGATAATGGATGGGTGCCTTCTCGGAAGTAGACAAGTCAGGGGTAATGGGAAAAACTATAGTTTTGGTTATTTTAATGGGGGTTTCAGCTAAAGCAACCAATGGCACAATAGCAGCCATGGTGGATAACGCCTTCTTGGTGTGTAGAAGAGTTTTGGCAAGTTCATTTTCAATGGTAGGGGTTGTATTTATCACTATTAGTTCAAGAACCAAAAATGGGGAATTACTTTCAACAAGAAGGGATTGGGGTTGTACCAGAAACGCAGAAATAGGAAGAGGGGGAGCGAAACTAACCTAAGCTGGAGTCAATGAAACATTCCACAAGATGAACTCCACTTCTTCCTCCCAATGGATCAATATACCAAGGGTACTTGAGTCATGGATCTTCCTCTACTTCGCTCGATTAGAGTCATCACGTTCCAATCTCCCTCCGAGGAAGTCCTCCGATAGGTGGACATTAGTGGCCACTGAGGATCCTTTTGGAGATTTACAGGCCTCTTTTCCTTTGCTTCGAGCTTGGGATGTGAATGGAGCCTATGGACCTACTGGTCCCAAATTTCTTTGGTTGTCGGGTTCCTGAGGTCTAGGAATTAGGAGTGGAACTTATTCCTCTTCAATTTCATGGCTTGCCTTAGGATTGCTATTGTTAGAATCAACTTCCCTATCATATGTTTCCTCAAAATCTTCATCGAGCTGGAAGCTACCGAACAAAGCATCTGGATTCCTCATCTCCTGTCGAAACCTCCAAAAATCTACCTTCTTTTTTTCCAACCATCCCTTACGCCTCAACTGTGCACAAAGAGGTTTTCTCATTGGGAGATTCCTCTAGTATTGTGCCTGGGGCTCATAAAAACTTAGCCATCTTGGTTGTCCCTCTAGTATTTGGGCCAAGTCGATGTATATTTCTACACTCTCCTAGGTAGGATTCCTCCTTTGGAAATACTCCTTGAACTCGTGCCTCAAGCTGAAATGCCCATTCGAGGTATAATTCCACTTGTCACAAATGAGGACCAAACCTAGAGCAACCAAATGATTTTGGATCTCATCCTCAATCTTTCGCTTGCTTAATAACACTTGGCTCTTTGTAATCATAAGGGGAAGATCGAAAAGCTTTGCTTTATTCCTTCCTATACCATAAATTCTATCGATAGTGGATACTTGTCGGCAAGCCTCCAACGCAAAAGTTTTGTCTGTCACAAATCTGGGGAGTCGAAAAACTTCCCTGGGGAAACCATGAAACCTAATGAAGATAAAATCTTCACTGAGGAAGTAATCCATCAGGATACGTGGATGTTCTATCCATTCTATAACTTCATGAGAAAAATGGCCCAAGGGGCAAGGTGGTAAATCTTGCAGCACTGGTCTCAAAAAATAATCTACAAACTGATAGTAATCTCTTGTTCTTGAGAACATGGGGGTCCACACAGAGATTGGCTGGATATAACCTCTCTCATTTGTCCTAGATATTGGCACATAATTTCTCCCTAGCCACTCAAAATTTTGATGTAATAACAAATGGATCAAGATGAAAGAATACCTGAACTTGGACTCCATAGTGTAGTTTCTCAACTGCAGCTTCATATTTTTGGCCATCACTTTAGCAAAATTGTAGCGTCTCTACACTCTTTCTCTTTTGAGCGCAAGGCCTAGGCAAAACTGGAAAGGGTTAACCTCTTCAACATTGTCGAGACCAAAAACCCAAGACAACATCGAGAATATAGACTGTGTATCCTTCTTGAATTTTCTTTGTGATAGAGGCCAGCGAATTTGTCCTCTTTGTGGTTGTTCATTCATTTCATCTTCATAAAAACTTGTTTTCCTAAACATATCTTCCCCCAAGACATCCATTGGTTCTTCATTAAAAAGGTCTACACCCCAACCCATAGGGATACACAGCATGTCCCATATAGCTTGGGCCAAAATGGTGATCTTAACCCCATGACCTTCAACAGTTTTTGTATTTTTGTTAAACCCTTTTGTGCATACGTCAACCAGCTCTGGGCATGGATGAACATCAAGTAGCACAAACTATGGTAGGTCGTTGTTCCAAAGCCGAAATGCAAAACCCTTTGCAGACTCATGGCCTAGCATCCTCTGAAAGGAACCTTCCCTGAGATTTTTAGGGTTGGTGGATAACCGAGGGTCATAAACATTATCAGTTATATCTTGAACTACCTCCTTTAGAAGGCATTTGTAAGTTTGAAGCTTCCTGCAACGTTCAAATGGTTTTTCTTCTAGGGCTGGGGCATTAGTAAATGAGTAATGCCCAAAGATATCTGCATAACCGAGTCTTTTATTTGCTACTTTGGCCTGCCTGCCAAAGCTAGAAACTTCTGCCATGATTGCTTGAAAGTGATACATAAACTCTCTGGTTACAAAAAAAACATTTTTTTCCTTGCTAAAATTAAATTGCTTTTGAGTGCAATTAATTTTAGAACTTTGCATGTAGTTATGAGTTCAAGCTACTATTGATAGCTCATTAAATGTTGTCATTGGGGCAATACGTGTGGATGGGAGATTTGTATACCTTGGAAAAGCTAAAAAATCTATGGGAATGGAATTAGTACATTCCTTCTGCTGCCTCTTGTTTCCTTTAATTCATTATGTTGGAAGGCGTGCTTTTCGTCATATGGAGCATGCCAAGATCAAACAAGGTACTCTTGAAAAGACGTCTCCATTAATTTATCAGAGCCTTAGCGTGTTAATCCATGTCTCTTCTAATTAGTGAATAGGTTGGCGCTAATGATGGTAAGGACATGCGTCAACTATTAGCATATGAGGGAATTTACTCCTCAACGCCCAAATTTATTTCTCAAGACATTTCGTCAAATTCTCCATATGATTTTCCAACCTTGCCCCATTCTGCCTCAAAAAAATTCGTTGTCATCTGGCCAAAAATAGACATCCTGTTAGCGAAGTTTCTCTATTAGCCTTTTCTATATATAGCCACACCACCTTTTGCTATATTCATTCGAACATATAGTTCTCTAACTTGGCTAGTCTTCCGCCTACTCTTTCTCTGCCATTTTTCACTGCTATCATGATGTTTGCTAGTCTGGGCACCCCTATTGGGCTCCTTCCACAGAGATCGCAGAGCTGCTTTGCGAGAGTGATTACTAACAACCACATCACGTTCTTGGTGAAGAATTGTGACCCATTGGTCATGACTGCATTTAAGTGGGTCATTGACACAGACTACCTTACCAACAAGAACCAATTGTGGAGCAATTGTAATGTGATTTCGCGTTTTGTGGCCTCATTGTTGGACCTGGGTGTGGCCAAGCCCATGATAATTACATAGTTCCAGAAGATGTTTGAAACCTCTCTGATGGAAGGGCTCGGTGAGACTGTGCAAGTGGCCATCCCGAGCGTCAGCATTCTAAATTCCATGGACCTTCGGAAGCATGTGGATTTTGGCGTGGACATGCCATGGTTGCCTTTCCTGACTGACTTTCACACTATGGGCGTGGAGGTACACCATTGATCTTCCCAACCGATGGCCATTCTCCTTCTGTGAGAGTATGATGTGGAGGAAGTTCTAGGGATTTCCTAGAAAAAAAAATTTAGTTACTTGGTGCAACTTCGCAGCGAGTAGACCCTGGGTCTGAACTGCGCGGCCCACATGCATTTTCTTTTTGCCCCTGCCTACAACCTGTTTGATGAAGGAAGAAGAAGAAGAAGAAGAAAAAGAAAGAGAAGAAGAAGTTGAGTACAAATCCCTTTTGCTTTGTTGTTGGAGGCAAAAAGAAAAAGAAAATCTGACTATCTGATCGTTACCTCCATTTTGACAACTTTTGCTTTGCCTCACTTTTTGGGTTTTGGCTCGAGAGGGCTTTGGATGATATTTTTGAGTCCTCGACTATCTACTATATTGTAAATTTTTTTTGATAAACATAATATAGTATAGCTCTTATTTTCTCCCTTGTGTTATTCTAGGCCTTATTCGAAAAAACCTCGAAATAATTACAAAATTTTTACATATGGTACATAATTGCTAAAATTTTAAAAGAACTGTGTTTTTACTAGAAATTTCTCAGATAAATACCATTCACTGATACACTTAAAAACATCTCTTTGAATCCATACGCCTTTACCTTTTTGCATGTGTTTTTTTTTAAAGGTCTTTTCCGCAGCACTTTGGAATTAATCAATCGCCCTGGCTCTACAACATTTTTGTGATACTCTTGCATTGAAGCTTCTTCTGGGTAAGAATCAAAACATTGTTTGATTGCTTAACGATGATAAATTGTAGCTCCATGGGCTATTTCCCTATCTCTTTTCGGCCTTAGGGTATTTTTTGGATCTTTGTACATCAATTTGTACTCAGAAAACTCTGAGGCCAATTTCGGGGTAATTTGATCCATCAACGGGAAAACTTGTCTATGACCCTCCATGTCTCTTTGAGGGGGCACTCCAACACATTAAATTGCCACAATTAGGTTTTTAAAGGTTGATTTAGTTGAATCATCCCCTTTCACATCATAATATGGTGAAGTCTTTGAAAAAACCTTGTATTTGATAACAAGATTTGACCCTTGTGATTCTTTTGGCTCTTGGGTACTGAAAAGTGTGATGTTTTTGGACAGACCCAGTATTGCTCTTATTTTCCTCAAAAACTTATCAATTTTTTCTCTTCCCCTCTCTAGCTAACTGATGACCACTGTGCCCTTGGGAATTTGTTGGAAAGATGACTTTTCTCTTATCATCAGGACAAACGAGGTTGAAATGCTCACAAAATCTGGTACAAATCCTTGGGTGAAGCTAGATTTACCCAAAAAAAAACTTTCATCTAATTTTGGGCTTCAGATTGTCTCAAAATTTTCCATTCTTGAGAGCACAAACATTTCCCAATTGGTGGTAGATGTCACCCTTGGTTGGGTCAGATCCCATCATAAAGAATTAATTTTCCCTCAAGGACTTATGTATTAACAATGAGATTTTTTCCCTGGTTAAAGCTTGGGAGGAGTGTCACATCAATGTTGGGGAATAATGATTATCTAGCAAAATTCTTCCTTATTTTATGGAAACTTGTATTGCCAAGAAGCTCTCTTTTGAGCGGACTATCCTTTGTCTCTGCTCGGCTAACCTAGGCCCTTTGCCTAAGGAAAACATTAGCTGGATTATACCTGGGTCGTACCCTTTGTGATCATATCTACAACATAATTCTTTCATTTTTCTTTTATTCCTATGAGAGGTCCTTGTGTCATTTGTTGACTTTTTTCCTTTTCCAACACCAAGCTTACTATAATCCCTTGAAACCGCAAAGAATTTTTTCTTTTTTGGGTTGGAAATTGATTTTGACTATGTTCCAATAAGAAACATCCGACAAATGGTGTCGTCTTGAAATCGGGGATTCCCTTGCATACTAAAAACTTCAAAACTTTCGATGAGGTTCCCTATATCTTGTTCTCGACATCTTAGCCTTGCATTTGTTGTGGTTGCTTGCCTAAAGATCTGGCTTTCTGTGAATTCTAAATTTTTGACAGCTTGCTTCACACCCACACCTATTTCTTCCACTGGATCCAATTTGTGGACCAATACTTCATATTCAAATTCGCTAGTAGAGCATGGAGATGGAAAACAATAAATCCCTAGATATCTCGATCCTATCGGAAATACCAATCGGGCACCTATTCTGAGGCCAACACTACACTTGACACCATCAAGGGGTATGATCCATACATGATTATAAGGAAGATCACTGAGCTTTTTTAGATTCTTCATTAATTTCAGACAGGCCTAATCTCCATTGAAAATCACATAGGCACTTATCCTTGTGCGAAAGTTGCCAAATGGATCAAAATCAGTGAACTGATTTAGCAGCATCTCTTCTTCAAAGTTCTGCTCATCTATACCTTCTTCTCTTGCAGTAATTTTCACACAGTACCACTCCTGGTGAAAATTTGGGGCATCATCAAATCTGAAGCATAGATTTTCGTCATCCGCAATATGTTCGGGATGCAAAGATTTAGACAAAATCTTCATCTTTGCTCCATGTTTGGTTTGCAGTATCAAGTGGGACCAATCAAGTGCTAGGTATCCTCCAAGTTTGGGGTGAAATCTCTTGATAAACACATTTTAAAGACCAATGCAATGTCAATTATTACTACTTCTTGGGTGACTATCTGGCTTGGACAAGAGAAGAGGGTCAGGGAAAGATCCCTTATCCAACCAACAGTGGGGACTTTCTTCCATCAAGTTGCATAATTCCCTTTTCAAGGGACTCATACTAGAGTTTTAGAGCATCTGCCACTTGCTTTGGCATAACGGTTGTGCTAGTTCTCGAATCAATCATATTATTGTGCAATAATTTATCTCCTATTATAAGCATCAAAAAGAAAGGTGTGGGTTTTATCCTACTTACCTCTTTTTCTTCAATGCTATCCACATTATTTGTATAAGCTATTGATTTCAGGGCTTGATGGGAAAAAACAAATCTATCATTTCTGCTCTAATTGCTTTACTAAATCACGCTCTCCTACACACTTTGTCCTTCCACCTTCAAGGCTTCCAGAAGCAGATTTTGTTGCTTGGGAATTGATATAACATCCCACAATGAAACATTGACAGGTGTCTTCTTCAATTGTTCCATCACGTTAAGTGCCCCGACAGTTTGGGTTTTTGGCTTAATTGGTGGTATCTCTTTTGTCTTCAAGGGAAAAAATTTCCATCAGGGCTGGGCCTTGTACTTTATTCGCCTCCTTTTCTTTTGGACACTAATTATGTGGCCATGAAATAGGTCAAATAGCAAGCGGTGAGACCTGCTTCTCCAAAGGAGACAATTGACGTGTTTGTGGGCATGACAGAGCTTGTTGTACGTATTCCCCTATGAGCCTTATTTTGATCTTGTATTCTAATATGACTATACTTGCAAAATTTTGGTCATCAAGGCTTCATTTGTAAATATCGCTTCGTCTTCCTCTAGCCATAAGAAAAGATCTTGGTCGGGCGCAATGTCCAACTCTTTTTCAAGGGACATCCCTTGCATCTGTGCCCTAAGATGAGCATTCTCCATTTCGGGTGACTCATATTCACCCACATTTGGGAACATAATCTTACTCCTTTGTTTGGCCACCTTTTGTTGCATATTTCCCCTTGGACAATCTCAGGGCATATGACTATCGTTGCAAGGGAAGCACCAGACATTTTCATCGTCCGCTAAATTGTTTTGGCCCAGGACTATCTCCTTATTTGAACTGCACTTGATTGACTGCAATGGCGTAGCAACCGAGACTATCTGATTTGTCGACGATTCCTGTTGACCTCCCCCTCTATAAAATCCTTGATACGAATTCTATTGGTAAGGGGGTTTTCCTCCGCCGTAGACCTAAGTGCTCATTTTTGCAGGTGTCGCTTGTTATTGTTTGATAATGATCAATTCACTACCAAAATTCTATATCAAATACTTTATATCAATGATATCTGCTGCCATTAATGAGAGACCCGATGTGCTGGCCTGAGCGGTAGGGTATTCATTCGTAGGTTGCGGGGCGACCAGCTTTAATTGTGCAACGAGGGTGTTTGGATTGGTTTCCTCTTGGCCTTGTTTGAGATTTCCACAAATACTGGCATTGGTGGCCGAGTAGAAGTTTCCTAGCATCGATCAGGTTGTTCTCTACATGCAACGCCATCTCGTATGCGTCAAGCAGGGTGTTCCCTTAGATGGAGGTTACCATAAGTGCGATATCTTGATTGATGGCCTTTAGGTAGAACATGAACGCCATCACGGCCTAAGGTCGAGCAGTCATGGGAATCCTTTGCTAGGTCCTATGGAACCTAGTATTGAAATCACTCATGTCTTCCTTGGGGGCCATCTTGATGGTGATTAATTGTTGCAATAGTGAAGAACGGTCTCCCTTTTCAAAGAATCGTTCAAATAGGCGCTTCCCGAGTTGGTCCCAAGAAAGAATAGAACCTAAGGCTAGAGATTGATACCAATATTGAGCTTTTCCCTTAAAAGAGGCAACCAATAGTCTTAGAGTGATGTTCTCCTCTGATATTTTGTGTACCCTGCATACCTCTGCTATATCTTGAAGGTGTTTGGAAGGGGTTTTGAAATCCTCCCCGAAGAATCTTGGGATAGCCTTAAGGGTGTTAGCCAGTATAGCAGGCCATACATCTTGGGGTGTGGGTGGTTGTAACAGACTACTGTTGTCCCATGTTACAAAGTTTCTAGGAGCAGGAGGAGGTCCTTGAGCCATGAGGAAAAGATTTATATGAATCGGGTATACAAGAAATCTTATCTGGAAATTTAAACCTCCAGGTAGAGTAGATAAGGCTCTTGATAAGGGGCTTTTACTTCTTGCTCTATTACTCCTTACAGGTGATATAGAAACTATAGTTCTTCTCCTTCTAGGGTTTGAGGTAGGTAACTGGGAGTACTGGAAATAACCTCTTAAGGATGCTCTCGTTTGGACTTTGAGCATGGAATTTCTAGTTTCCTTCCTTAGCCCGATTTAAGAAATATTTCTAACTTCAAAATCAGGTGTTTCAAAAAACTTCGGTCCCACCAGGCGTGCCAAAAAAAGAACTATTGATCATCAAAGCTTGTGCCTCTCCGAAAGTCTTATGGGAAATTCAACGAGTGGGGGACAAATTGCGTCTCACTGAATACCTCCGGGTTTTTTATAGAAAGTCAGCTCTTCTTTTAGGGTTTTGAGATAAGGGAGAAAAAAGAAATGTAAATGTAAAACATGAAAGGTGATATGCCAAAGCTTCTACAACATTTCAAACTCAAATTATTCCTATGATTGATATAGAGGACACATAATGCCACAACCCCTCATTGTTGGAAAGAGAAAGAATAGCAAACGCTAACTTCAAGCAAAGTGCAGACTTTCAAATCTTTCCACAAGCAGTGTTCATTGAGGTCCGATCAAACATAAAAATCCCTTAGAGTAAAAGAATAATATTTCAAAAATTATAAGAACCCTGTCTCCCATACAACATAGCACAGAAAAATAACAACTTCAAAGATAACAAAAATTCCAATGACATAGTCTATTTTTCCCCAAAATGTTATTTCACAGTACAAGCATGAAACATAGAAATCCACTATTTAAACTATCAGAATATAGCTTACAAGACACAGTGTTTCATTCAAAACGATAGTATAAAGAAAGAAGACTTGAAAAAGGTGATACATGCACAATCTCAAAAATTCCCCTTAATAGTTTGTGCTTTAATTAAAACTAAACTTTGAAAAAAAGGTCAGATGCCAATCCGACAAGAGTTTAAACCTTAATAGATATAATTTTCTAGAATAAAGTAGTT
Source organism: Sequoia sempervirens (assembly GCA_007258455.2). Classification (NCBI taxonomy): domain Eukaryota; kingdom Viridiplantae; phylum Streptophyta; class Pinopsida; order Cupressales; family Cupressaceae; genus Sequoia; species Sequoia sempervirens. Next base: position 135,675 of record VDFB02370729.1, on the reverse strand, counting down.
CTATAACTTTCTTTCTGAAATATAGTTCATAAACCCTAAGAAACTTTTAAAAGGAAAACAATTCCTCTTTTTGGAGAAAACAACTTCCTCTTGGAAAATTCCTTTTTCTGAAAAATCATCAATCTTTTTTTCTAGTAACATCGCCTCCTTTTATAGCCGTTGAAGAAAGAAAACATCACCTCAATCCAGAAGTAATGACTACTAGTTGTTGACAATTGATAGCACATGATCCAATCCCAAAATCTTAGTTAGGCCACAAAAGATCTCTGTATTGACTCCTCAGTTACTACATTAATGTTCCAGATATTTAAGCAAAGATAAGACGTAAAATACGATCAGATCCTAAGAGTAACTACCTGGCAACAAATGTAGTTGATTGATCTCATTACTGTTAGGTGTTGACTTAAAGACTTCCGTCCCAAAAACCAACAGAAGAAAATAAACACTAGCTAGCTCAGACAAATGACCTGACTAGATATCTTTATAGGCGGTGCAGATAACCCGTGACAAGAGGATGACATGTTAGTAGGGCGAAAACTCCCAAACTTGCAAATATAGCTCCTAGGGAAAATTTCGACCAGCAAACACATGTCCTGAATCTCCTCCCAAAAGGAAAACAAAAGGGAAAAGTTGTGCAGCCACCACGTGGCACATTGCACACCTTTCTGATGTTTTATTTGAGCGTGGGTGCACCCAACACCGAAGACATTTATACAAACCCAAAAAAACAAAATGACTGAGGTAAAAAGAAAACCTTTACACTAATATTGAAATCATAGTCAAATATCCACTCCAACCATCTCCTTTTTCATGCATTCAAATTGGGTTGGGTAAACAAATACTTTAGACCATGATGATCAATCTTCAATTCAAATGGTTTTCCCAACAGATGATGTCTCCATGCACCATAGAAAAAAGTACCTCTTGCTCAACATGGGAATAATTCATGATAAATTGGACTTAATGAGGCCTTGATTTAGGTGTTGTGAGGCATTTTATGCATCCACACTAGGTCTTGGACCCTTGCAAATTGAATAACATGCATTTAACGATGTCTTGTGAAGGTGTTGTAAAGTCTTGTAATGGACTTTAACACTTTTCTAGATTTAATGAACCCATTTCTCCCTAATCGAACATTATAAAATGTATTTAATGGCATCTTCACATCAATCTAGAAGGTTTTTGAATTAAACTTAATCTAAAACTAGTGTTGTAATGTGTTTCACACATTCACATTGGTTCTTGTGCCTTCCAAGGCTATGTGGACCTCATTTAATGTTGTAAAGTGTATTCAAATCACACTTTCATATTGAATTATGTGTCTCAATCCCTAATTGACTTTTACATCATCACTAATAGGCCCCTATTAACCCATATTGTGCATCTTGAGGCTTAAATTGATCAAATTCCCAACAAGGTTGCAATTTAAACCTTATTTCCTTATCTCCTGGCTTCCTAGCTATCATATTGGCCCATATGGGACCCATTCACCATGCATGGTGAATCAATCCCATCTAGGTGGGACCCATTCACCATGCATGGTGAATCAATCCCATCCAGGTGGGACCCATTCCCCATGTGTGGCGAATGAGTCCCATTTGGTCCAATTTTGACCTTTAAGCAGGAAAAAAGTGAAATTTAAGTTTAATATTTCTTCATGTCGGCCTGTGATGAGGTATTAATAGGTGAAATAGGTTAATTTCCTATAAATATAAGTATTTTAACCGTAATTCACATCTCTTATCATTATTCATCCACCAATCTTCCATCTCAAGTCAAGCAACTTAGGGTTTTATCATTTCAAGTCACCAAGATATTAATTTTCAGACATTCAAGGGTAGATTCTTCATGTTTTGCTATAGAGTTTCAAGATAAAACATCATGGAAAGGTAATCAGCTTCATTTTTGCATGTTTCATTCCATTCTTTGAGCATTTTGGTTTAATTACCTAAAAGGGGTTTGACCAAGGCAAACCCCCATGCCCTAACATTCAACATTTCTTCTTATCTTCTTGTGTGTTTGCAAATTTAGGATTCTTGGAAGCTTGGAAATCATTAGAGATCAAGTTGCAATTTTTCTCATGTTTTCTCTTCATTCAACAATTCAAAATATCAACAAAAACTCATTTTTAGGTTCGAAAATCAGAGTTTAGAAAGCAGACACCTATAGAAAACCAAAGTGCAGACCAAGATCTCTGGATTCCACCTTTGAATATTCAAAAATTCAAAAGTGGACCCATTCTCCATTAGTGGTGAATTAGTCCCACCTCCAGGTCAATTTTGAGTTTTTTGCATTTTTAGATACCCTTTTGTCACAAACAGGTTCTGGCTCAGTTTTGTAGAACTGGGACTGATTCGCCCAGAATGATGAATGAGTCCCACCAAGACTAAAAATCAAAATTATCAACATTCCAAAATCCATTTCTAGTCTTCATCCACATTCTAGGTGCACACTTTCACTTTGGTTCATTTTTGTTCAGTTTTGCATTTATTTCTAGGTATTTCTATATTACACAATGTGTTTTCAAACATCACTTGTTTCATAGGTTTTGCATATTTAATCAATCAATTTCAATACTTAATTTCATCCACATCATCACATTTGACATAATTTCATCATACACATCTTAATTTGAGTGAACCACTAAGGTTTTTGGCCTATCTCTCTCCTTTTAGGTGAAAAACCTTAAGAGCATAAGAGAAGTACATAGACCAAAAAATCTACCATTCATTTTGGTGAACCTACTTTTAGAACACTTTTTTTTTGGTTTGGTGTCCATCATCATCCTAGGAATAGCTTGCATGCATTAAATTTTTCATTGTTTTGCATTCTAGGGTTTCAAAAACTTGCATTAGTGAAAAGGTCATTTAGCTTGCATTTTTGCACATAATTTCCTTAAAAGTCTCTAAAAATTTTCATTTCCATTTTAGGTCTGCATCTTACCACATCAAACACATCAAAAACACTTCAAATTTTTTTAATTTTTTTGCAAAAAAATAGTACTTGGACTTATTTTCCATGTGGGCGAATCAGTCCCTATCCAAATTTTTTACTGACTGTTACAACATCAGAAACCTCATTTATGTGCTTCCTAAGCCTCCTAGTATCATTTAGTATAAGTCTGGAAAGTTTCTGGAACTTTTTTTTTATGCATCTAGCTCAAAAACATCATTATATATTACTCATTTTTCAAATCACTTCATTTGCACACATCCTTACATTTGAAAATGCTTCAATTTCTGTAATTTGCATAACATTGATAAAAGTACTTTTCACTTTTTCATATACAATATTTCTATCCATAAAGCTTTGCACTAGTTTGGTAAAAGTAATTTTCCTTCTTGCATATACATTGTTTGCATCCTTCAAATCTTGCATACATTGGATAAGAGTGTTTTGTATCTTTGTATATACACCGTTCATATTGCTGAAACATTGCATGAAATGGTTACATGTGATTTTCATTCTTATTCAAACAATCCTAGTACCTTACATATGTAGACATGTTAAGAAACATTTCCTATCCTCTCCCTATGAGAGTACTTGTTTTAGTGAAAGATATTACAACTTGGGCCATTCCTAACGATTATACTTGTTCTTCTCATAATATCTCTCCTCTTGGTGAAAAAGATATTTTAGTAGAAGAGTCAATTAATGAGATTTTTGAGAATCCTAGTTATTTCTCTCCTTTTACCTCTCTTATTGGAAAAAACATTCACAACCAACATAACAAAACCTTAGATTATCATGGAATTTCAATTTATTTTTCTGCTAGTATCTCTCCTTGTTGTGAAGATGATACTTTGAGGTTTGAAAACCTATTTTGTGAAGATCATGAGAATCTTAGTTGTCCCCCTTCACCTCACAAAATTCTTCTTAAACAAGACAATCCAAACATAGGTAATCATGACAACAACATTTGTCCTTCTCCTAGTTGTGAAGAAGATACTTTGTTGTTAGAAAGCACAATTAATGGCAGTCATGAGAATCTTCAATGTCCCTCTTCACTTAACAAGACCTTTCTTGGGCAAGACAATTCAACCATTAATCATTCTCCTACTCGTGATGAAGTCATTTTCAAAGAACCAACCTTAGAATTTCAAGAAAATTTGGTTTGTAGTTCTCCTAAAAACCCTCCTCCTAAGAAGGATATCATGATGCAAGACAAGAACCACAATAAGGATATAAACTCTCACTTGTTAAGGGATGTTAACATTATTCAACCTCAACTCATCCTTTACCCCCCTTCACATAAACCTTCACCTAAAAAAAAACCCGAACTTGTCATTTACCCACCTAAGAAGAATGTATCGCAACAACTGAGTTATAATATTGTTGCTCATACATATAACACTCAAAGTAATCTGCAACTGCCACAACCAACTCCAACACCTTTACCTTTACCAAATCCTATCCCCCCTATACCTATCTTACCAAGTCTTCCTAGTGGAAAGGAGTACAATCTTGTTGAACAACTAAAGAATACTCCTGCTAAAATTTAATTATTGGACCTTATTCAAGCCTCCCCTCACTATCACAACATGATCCAATCAGCCTTGCAGTTCAGGTTCCTATCCCTTCTAATTCACAACCAACTAGCATCACAGCCATGATCCAAGGAATAAATGTTGACATTGTTTTCCACCAAAGTGAACTCCCCCCTTTGGAAGTGCAAAAACAAAATGAATCTTTCATGATCATTGCTCAATACAATCAAATAGGAATAAAGCGAACCCTTGTTGATAATGGTTCTTCCCTTAATGTGTGTAGTGTGAATCTCCTTGATAGATTGCATGTTGACAAGTAACAAATAATACCTGATTCTGTATTTGTTCGAGGATTTGATAACACAACAAAGCAACCACTCAGTGTAATTACTTTTCCTATTACAGTTGTGGTGGCTACTTTGCAAAATCCTATTCATGTCATTCCTTATAATATTTCATATACTCTTCTTTTAGGCAGACCATGGATTCATGAGATGAATGTGGTGCCTTCAACCCTTCATCGTGTAGTGAAATATGTCTATAACCATAACATTTATCAAGTTGAAATAGACCCCCAGCCTGAAAGTTGCTTCAACCTTGAAAAAGGAGCTACAAGTCCTCTGAAAACATTGATTCCAACATCTAACATAGATCCTCTTGAAATTGAACACAACAATGAGGAATCACCATCTAAATTATTTGGTGATGATTTAGAATTCACACCATCATTTATGGGAAAATACATAATCACACAAAATAAAGATGAGAAAAAAGAACAAACAACCATCATGCCCACCCAAAATTCAACACAATCTTCTCCACCATCTATCTCCTCTACTTTGGAACAAAATACAACATACACAACAACCTTTGATGAATGCAATAACAAACAACCACCCGATTTCACAGCAATGAAACAACTTTATGGAAAAGGTTATGACCTCATGAAAAAACTTTGATATAGTGGAAAAGGATGTGGTGCTCGAGAACAAGGTATCCAAAATCCTATAGAGCCTGTCACACAACAAACAACTCATGGTCTTGTTTATTTTTATTTAATTGAGATCAACAAGCCTTCTCTCAACATCAACAATCTCACTCAACACACTCCTAAATCATCCTTAACAATCATCCATCCTAAACTCATCAACACTAGTGGTCTTGAACATCATCCTTTACAAAATATGAAATAAACAAATACACCTTCACTTAATGCCAATGTCATCTCGCAAAATTTTCATGATTTGAATTCGTTAGATTTTATACCCTCCTATAATGGAGAGAACAAAATCTTGCAATCTAGAGAAACTTGTATAGATATGACAACTAATACTAATCAAGGGGCATCTTTGTCACAAACTACAGGACCACCTTCTCCCGTTGATCAAGAGGGTATCTTGTCGAGACTCCTCCAAGATCATTTGATCACCCTTCCTCCAAGAACATGAAAGACATTTTATTACAAGACTTCATTTTTTGTATATCATAGAATTCATGGTCATTCTACTAATGAATGTAAGGCTTTGAGTAGAAAAATCCAATATTTTCAGGAGTTTGGTATGCTTCCCTTTGTGGGGGCACCTAGTTCCTCTAATTGATATTGATTTTCAATCTAGCATACATTCCATCAATCGTTTCGGCTCACCTTTGTCCTGCACTCAGTGGGGGCAAGGGGTTTAGTAGCCTTGTCCTCGTATGTCACTTATGGTTTCCTCCTTTGGCTAGTCATCAACCTTTCATGAATACATAATAGCAAGCTTGGGATGTGGAATAATTCATGATAAATTGGAATTAATGAGGCCTTGATTCAAGTGTTGTGAGGCATTTTATGCATCCACACTAGGTCTTGGACCCTTGTAAATTGAATAACATGCATTTAGCAATGTCTTGTGAAGGTGTTGTAAAGTCTTTTAATGGACTTTCATGCTTTTCTAGACTTAATGAACCCATTTCTCCCTAATCCAACATTATAAAATGTATTTAATGGCATCATCACATCAATCTAGAAGGTTTTTGAATTAAACTTAATCTAAAACTAGTGTTGTAATGTGTTTCACACATTAACATTGGTTCTTGTGCCTTCCTAGGCTATGTGGACCCCATTTAGTGTTGTAAAGTGTATTCAAATCACATTTTCACATTGAAATATGTGTCCCAAGCCCTAATTGACCTTTACATCATCACTAATAGGCCCCTATTAGCCCATATTGTACATCCTGAGGCTTAAACTGATCAAATACCTGACAAGGTTGCAATTTAAACCTTATTTCCTTATCTTCTAGATTCCTAGCTGTCAAATTGGCCCCTGTTGGACCCATTTGACATGCATGGTGAATCAATCCCATCCAGGTGGGACCCATTTTCCATGTGTGGCGAATGAGTCCCATTTAGTCCAGTTTTAACCTTTGAGGGGGAATAAAGTGAAATTTAAGTTTAATATTTCTTCGTGTAGGCCTGTGATGAGATATTAGTAGGTGAAATAGGTGAATTTCCTATAAATATAATTATTTTAACCCTAATTCACATCTCTTACCAGTATTCATCCATTAATCTTCCATCTCAAGTCAAGCAACTTAGGGTTTTATCATTTCAAGTCACCAAGATATCAATTTTTAGACATTCAAGGGCAGATTCTTCATGTTTTGCTACAGAATTTAAAGATCAAACATCATGGAAAGGTAATCAACTTCATTTTTTCATGTTTCATTCCATTCTTTCATCATTTTGGTTTAATTACCTAAAAGGGGTTTGACCAAGGCAAACCCCCATGCCCTAACATTCAACATTTCTTCTTCTCTTCTTGTGTGTTTGCAGATTTAGGATTCTTGGAAGCTTGGAAATCATTAGGGATCAAGTTTCAAGTTTTCTCAAGTCTTCTCTTCATTCAACAAGTCAAAATATCAACAAAAACTCATTTTTCAGGTTCGAAAATTAGAGTTTTAGAAGTGGATACCTATAGAAAGCCAAAGTGCAGACCGAGAGCTCTGGATTCCACCTTTGAATATTCAAAAATTCAAAAGTGGATTCATTCTCCATGAGTGGTGAATGAGTCCCACCTCTAGGTCAATTTTGAGTTTTTTTCATTTTTAGATACCCTTTTGTCACAAACAGGTTTTGGCTCAGTTTTGTAGAACTAGGACTAATTTGACCAAAATGGCGAATGAGTCCCACCAGGACTAAAAATTAGGATTATCAGCATTCCAAAATCCATTTATATTCTTCATCCACATTCCAGGTGCACACTTTCAGTTTGTTTCATTTATGTTCAGTTTTGCATTCATTTCTAGGTATTTCTGCATTACACAATCTGTTTTCAAACCTCACTTGTTTCATAGGTTTTGTATACTTAATCAATCAATTTCAATACTTAATTGCATCCACATCATTGCATTTAGAAATAATTTCATCATACACATCTTAATTTGAGTGAACCACCAAGGTTTTTGGCCTATCTCTCCCCTTTTAGGTGAAAAACCCTAAGAGCGTAAGAGAAGCACATAGACCCAAAAATATATGGTTTACTCCACATCTGTAATGTATGGACAACTATTTTTAACTCTAAATCATGTGAACCATAACTATTTTAATAGGGCTTCAGCTTCCTAGATTCATAAGCTATGACTTTCCCTTCACTAATACTCCATCCAATCCTTCTCCAAATTCATTTGTAATAACTACAAATTTACCATTTGGATCGGATAATTTTAATTTTGGTGTTCTAGTCAACATTTCCTTAATTTGGTCAAATGTTTCCTGACACTTCTCAAACCACTCAAACTTATTCCCCTTCCTTTGCAATGACATGTTGGGAAAATCTATTCTCAAAATTTTGCAACAAACTTATTGTAATACCCAACCAAAACCATAAAACTTCTAACTTCCATCATATTCTTGGGCACCAACCACTCTAACGCTTCTTTTATCTTCACTAGATATACCACAATGCCATCATCTGAAATTACGTGACCCAAATACTATACTTTCTTTTGGAAGAAGGTACACTTTGAAAGTTTTCCATATAACTTTTGATCTCTCAATCATTGGAGAACAATCTCTAGATGCTTGAGATGTTCTTTTTCATTCTTGGAGTAAATTAAAATATCATCCAAGAAGATTGACACAAACTTATCCAAATAGTCTCTAAATACATTGTTCATTAGGTTCATGAACGCTATTGGTGCATTCTCAGCCCAAATGGTAGAATTGTGAACTCATAATGTTTGTACTTAGTCTTGAAAGCAGTTTTGAAAATATCTTCATCCTTGATTCTTAATTGTTGATATCCATAGCGTAGATCAATCTTTAAAAATACTTTCGTTCCCTGCATCTAATCAAAGAGATCATTGATACATGGCAATGGATACTTGTTCTTTATTCTTGCTTTATTAAGCAGCTGATAATCAATACATTAGCTCGCAATGTACCATCCTTCTTTACAAAGATCACTGGTGCTCCCCAAGGTGAAACACTAGATCTTAACAATCCTTTAGAAAAAAACTCTTCTAGTTGTTCCTTTAACTCCATTAATTGATTTGTGGTCATCCTATATGGTACTTTCGATATAGGTTTCGACCCTGGTACTATGTTGATGGACAAACCAAATATCCTCTTAGGTGGTAATTTGGGTAATTTCTCTAGAAATACATCCACAAACTTCTATAAAATAGGATAGTTTTCCATATATGTTCTTCCAAATTCCAATACTTCACCTTCCTTGACATCTTAGGAGTCTTGAGGTCCATAATATACTATATCATCTTGAGAAATCAATTCCTTACATTCCTCAAGTTTCTCCATTTTTACTGCAAAGAGTTGACAACCTTTCTTCATTGCCCTATGCATCTGTATAGTGGATATCTGTCGTAACTTAACCTCTCTAGTTGTTCCTTGTATTGACACCTAGTTACCTAGATCATCTAAGCATTCATCTATTTTAGCATGACAATCTACTTTGGCCCTATGTTTCCATAACCAATTCATCCCTAGGATGACATCATAAGAACCTAAAGGGGCTACGTATAAATTTACTTCTGTTGAAAAACTTGGAAGTTCAACTCTTGTAATAACCCATCCAAATTATTACTTAATTTATATTATTGCAAATGACATTGTGAATATTTAATTTTAAAAAGACATAACCAAGTAGCTATTTTCAATCATAGCAACACATGTCTAATTAAAATGAATCAAATATAAATATATTTAATTTCAATGTCAATTACAATATCCAAGTTGACTTGGCTCATAAGGCCACATAATCAATACAATGTATAAATTTTACATCAAGGTTACATCATAGACCAAGATAATCTTGTAAACTTCCAAGGTTCCCTCTTGACGCTTACCTCCACTGGTGGACAAGAACATGGTTGAAGTGCTTTACTGCCCAACCACGAAGCTTACGCTTCCCCAAAATTCTTCTAACTCAAGAAGAATACCCGACCCTGCATGGAAAGTTTAGCAAGAGAAAAATCTGCAAAGTGGAATCTAGTGTATGCCCATACATCAACATGCATCTCTATCTATAAGTTAGAAAAATGCAAGATCTATGCTAGGAATGGCAAAGAGTGTTATCACAAAGTCAATATATACATAATGGGATAATTGCTTGGCCAAGCATACAAATAATGTTGCAACAACAACCAATAATTTTTGGTAAAAGAAAAACCTATACTCTTTGAACTCCATTTTGGCACTCCTCCTGGAAGGTAAATTTCTACAACACAATTATTCCATAACAACTATCTACCCTCTAACAGCATCTACCCTGAGGTGCTCTAGTCTACTTAGGTGTTGTTGTTATACTCAATTAAGAGAATATTCTTTACACACATATCTATGGAAAAGTAATTCAGTCTACTTATTTCCTCACTAAACAAATAATCAAAAAAATGATTCACATGGAACTGATCAATACATTATCCAATAATATCATACACATGACACATGGTTACATTCAACGTAAATCATTGTTCATTTAAGAATGAATTCAATATAAGTAACAAAAGAAGGTATGACACAAGTATGTGTATGTACGTAGACGAAGGTCTATGTGCATACACATATATGTGCCAACTTAAGTTATAAATTTTTGCATGCATACATTTTGAAATAAAAACCGATAAATCATATTACTATCATTCAAATAATGTTTTAGATTGACATATCGTTGTCAGATTACAAGAAGTAAAAGAATCTTAAGAACAACTCTATTTGAATAGTTTTATGTCATTTGTATCAAACCAAGATGTGATAGCAAACTATGTTGTTGTAGCCAAACAACTACTGTTTATACAAAACGATTTTTCTTACAGCTAACAATTACACTTTGTAACAAAACGATGTTGTTTATAGCTAAATAAACATTGTTTATAACATAACGATGTTGTTTACAACTAAACAAATACAGTTTATAACAAAACGATGTCATTTATAGCTAAACATACAATGTTTATAACAAAACGATGTTGTTTACAACTAAACAATTATAGAATGATGTTGTTTACAAATAAACACACTGTTTATAACAGAATGATGATGTTTACGGCTAAACAATTACAGTTTATGACAAATGATACTATTTACAAATAAACACTCATTGTTTATAATAGAACGATGTTATTTTCAGCTAAATAAATTATAGTCTATAATAAAATGGTGTCGTTTACAAATTCAGGTTACCCTGTACTAAATACTAAAGAACAAAGTCTCCATCACAAGGTGTTCATGTGTATAAATAATACTAATTTCCTTTGTGCAATAAAATTTTGTTGTTTAGAAACCAAATAATCATAAGATTCTAAAATAAATTTAATACTTCTAGGGTTTTATAAAAGAACCCATGTTCCTAATGTTATCAGAAAGATTGAATAAGTAATCAATTCATTTGTCACTCCACAAAATGACTATCAGATAAATGAAAGTTTCAATTTTACCTTAAGCAACATCAATGCCCTTTAATGGCATATACAACTTGACATGCAAGGTTTTAACCTATGATTAATAACTTGTGGGTAGTCATTGAATTAAAATTGTAGTTAAAGTTGTGAGATTACAAGCGGGAGCAATGGCCAAAAACGGTCAAATTTTAGAGGAGGCAACTAGGGCTTTACCCACGTCAAGCTTCTAGGGAAAGGCACCACAGGGTAGGTTTGGGGCTTCTGCTCTAAACAGAGATTGTGCCAACTATGTTGCAGGTCAGGAAAGCCAGAAGGATTCACTAAGGCAGTCGACAGATGGAGGCGTCTTGGCTCCTGTCAATGCAGGCCAGCTATAACATCAACAGGGCGACGCCGCTTCTGGTGGGGACGGATCCTGTGAGGATTTTCAGAAGTAGAGTTTAGAGAAAAGGAAATCTAGGTGTTTTAGGGAAAAACACCCATGAATAAGATCCACTAGGGGGAATGGTAGAGACCCTGTTTCCCACCTATCTTCTTATTCAATCACTCTGGATTTAGATGGTGAGCTGGTGAAGGAAATGGTCTTCAATGAAAAAGCATTCACTGGGTTGGGCCTGATTGGGAGATTCATGGGATACTTTCCATGCTTGCTTGATCTTCATCAATGGATTTCCAACTACTGGATGCCCCTACTGAAAGGGTATGTTCAAATCTATCCAATGGCCAGAGGTTTTTTAATTATTGTTTTTGAGAAAGAATAGGATAGAGATAAGATCCTCTGTGAATATCATTGGGATTGGGAAGAGAAACACATGTACTAATGTTAAAGCCATGGCATCCGACCTTCAACTCAGCCACATAAGTTTTTGAAAGAGTCCCCAATGGGTGAGACTTCCTAACCTCCCTTTGCAATTATGGTTTGATGCATGCTTGGAAGCAATAGGTAACTCTTTAGGAACCTTCATAATGGTGGATGAGGGTTCTTCAAATCATTTGCACTCGACTTATGCCTAGATCTTGGTAGAAATGAATGTGTCCAAGGTGCCTCCAAAGGAGATTCATCTAAAACATCCAAAGGGTTGTTGGGTGCATCCCCTAGACTATGAAAGGGTGCCTTTCAAGTGTAGAATTTGTCATCAAATGGGGCACTTGGCAACTGAATGTACCAAGCATAGATCTAACAAATCGGCTTCTTGGTGGAAAGATGCAACCACCCAGCACTATACGGTGGAGAAACAAGAGGTGAAACAAGGGTTCTCTCAGCTAAAAGGTGCAAAGGAGGAGAATCAAGCTTCAGCGGAGCCAAATTTGGTAGAGAAGTCATTATTGCAGGAGGTTGGAAGTATGGAGCAGCAACAGGTTAAGGAGGCCCCAACTCGAGAAGGGACTCAGGCTGAAAACAATGTTAAAGTTTCCCTTAATGGAAGTGTCAAGGAGATGATTTGCAAAACTGAGACTGTAACACCAGAGTGTAGGGAAAATAAAGGTGGTGTGTGATCTCAAGAAAACGAAGCTGGAAATCAGAAGGATGAAGATCAACAACAACATGTTAGTAGCAGGAATGAAGCTTGGAGGAGTCCCTGGGATTTACCTTTGGACTAGCAGAAGGAGGCTGCAAGGTTCGAGGACGGGTGGCAAACAATCTTGGGGAAGAAAGCAAAGAAGGAGAAGAAGAAAGTTTTTGCTATGGTCTTATGATCTCAAACTAAAGGAAGATTGAAGAAAACTTTAAACTTTTAACCTATTAATGGGTGTTATAGAGGTCTTTGAGCTTAAGCTTAGTTGTTAGATGTTGTTAAATCTTTTTTCTTTGTATAAGTTGGTTAAGCTGGATTTGAGGGTAGCTCTTTGGTTAATAATTTACAGTTTTATGGGGTTTGGTAGGGTCTTTTATGTATTTTGTTTTGGAATTGGTTATGTAATCCTTTTATTTCAATTCTCAATAAAAAATCTTATTACCGACCAAAAAAAAATAACTTGTGGCTAGTCGATCTGGGAGATCAATTCAAACAAAATGCAAAGACTAAAATGATACATTTGTTCCTCCCTTATTAGAGGTGAATGATGCTTACTAAGAAGATTGGTGTCGGTTTTCATATAGCTCAGAGTTTCTAAGAAAACTAAACACCCAAAGGGTGTGGCCTCCACCATTCAACCTAGCCAAATGTGACATCAAACATCATATAAAAAGAGTGACAACCATAAGGATGGTAGTATACAAATGTTTCCCTAAGGGGAACAATAAAAATATTTTGATTTAAATTTTATTTCAAATGATGCATTTTCTACTAATCGAATTAAATCTAATAGCCATATAATGGCTCGATTAACTTGCATGCATGGAAAAACAGATAAAGGCGAAAATATATGTTGAATCTTGGCTTGGCCAAGATCGGCCAACATGCCAAAAGGATCAAAAGAATGCATAACTAGAAGCTTCATGGTCAGTTGATAGGCCTTGGTTACATAGACTATTTAAGATGGTCGATTTTCATTGGATCGACTAGGCTATAAGCCGATTACAATTATAGTCCTTTAATATTTAAAATACTAATTCTATCAGACTCGACAAATTGAAAGAATATTGCAAGCCTTTTTAATAAAAACACTGAAAAATCATGCATATTTCCAAAGAAAAATATCGATTTACCTCAAGTCGAGCTTTTTCCCAAGCTTTTGTCTGATTTTTCCTCACAACTGAGTTACTTGCCCCTTGCCTTTTGCCTGGATACCTGTCGATAATGTTCGTTGTTTTTTCTAGAGATTTGTTTTCAAAATGGAAAGATTACTACATGAAAAATGGGTCATTTCTTTCATAATGACATTAATTTTATTTCCGCCCCACTGTATATGTATATATATACATTATATATATATATGTATATGTATATGTATAATATATATGTATATGTATACATTATATATATGTATGTATATATATATATATACATACATATATATATATACATATATTTGCACATCGTTTGTTCTTTTATATACATTTATATATATATATATGCATAATATTTAAATAATAATAAACTCTTATTTTATTTCGAACAATAATGTTTTGAAAGGAATGGTTTTCATATGCTGTAAATAATCATTTTGAAACACATACGTTCATTCATGCACTATGTCATGCTTTCATTTCTTTTCAAGTTTTTTTTTTGAAAATACAAGATCAAAATAGACATTTAAATAACAAATCGCATGTATATCAACCACAAGCCTATTTGTTTCAATCGTTGGATCAAGTCAATATGATTTTCTAATGTAGTTTCAAATGTGACTATCATGTTGTTTGTGGTGTGTGCACCCAGATTCCATCAAGCTTACCATTCAATCTAGCTAAATGATCCTACTTCAACCATGTTCTCATTCTTCATCCTATTACCCTGCAATTTCACACACTTGCATTTACATAGTTCATCAGTAACATTCAATCATGATAAAGTTATAAGATAATTCAAAATATCACATAGTCAACGATGGTCAACTTCTTTCAAACTTTTCAGAAATATCAAAATTTTAATTCAACATATTAAATTTCCTCAATAATTCAATTTATCACATTATAATTTAAAATGCAATAAAAATTGGGTTATGACAACTCTTGCTTTGAATAGACATTGACTTACTTCAACACTTGTCCGGTTTGCATATTATACAACCCAAGAATTTTTCATGTAGCCAAATTTTCTAGACATTTGACTTGCTACTCTAGGAGAAATGAAATTTTTTGTTGCACTAGTATCTATTAAAATTGAAATGGTAATTCCAAACTTTAAGTACCTAAATCTTCTACTGGACTAATATGGTACTCCGCTTGTCGATTATCCACAACAGCATGAATCCTTTGCTGGAACACAACTCTTTGAGGTGGAAGAGAGTTACCATGTGGTTGTGTCCCAGATGGTTTTCTTGGACAATTACTCACATAGTAATCCCCACCACATGTAAAACATCCTCACTGGTCCCCTCCTTTTCATAGGTCTTCCAAAATTACTTTCATTTCCACCAACATTTATTTTGTAGTAGTTGTTGTGATTGTTGTTGTTCCCTCTTTGATCTCTTCTTGGTTCACTCCAATTATTTTGGCGTACCTTATCCCCTTGATTTTGAAAACTTTTGCCTTCACTAGGGTTCCTTGGAGCTTGATTATTCTATGTCCAAATGGGCTTCTTTTTCTTTCTCTCCTGGTAGTTTGAGATAGACTTAAGCTTGTGTTCCTGCTTAATTGTAATGTCCCCTTTTTCATGAGCAATGTATTTTGGAGGGATTAGCTTATTCCTGATCCTCGTAGGCTAATGGGCTTGATTAGGGGGTCGTTTGGCAGATACCTAGTTGTCTGGTTGGCTCATTTCATGATTTCATGAAGGGTTTCCTAGTATCATCATGCATATTTCTATTTTTGGAAACCTTTATTTTATGTTATAATGTTATATTGCATTTTAGGAGTTGGGTTATATTTTATATTATTATAAAGTGCAATATTTAAATAATAAAATAATATTATAATTTTCCTTCTAAAAGGTGACTTGGGAAAGTTCTAGAAGGAGGCCGACCTATTGAGGAAAAAGAATAAATAGGCATTGAGGGCTCATTTCCTATCATCCATATTTGTTGTTGTTGATGTTGATGTTTGATGGTTGTGGAGCCTAGGGTTTCTGCAGTTGTCTTTGGCCATTGAGAATGGAAACTCTCAATTGGTAAGCAATTTTGAAGGTGTGAAATATCACTTGAATTATTGCAACTAGAAGAAAGTTACTTCAAACTTTCTATTTGAGCTTCATTGTAAAAACTTAGTGGCCTTTGGCCAAGTTTTTGTATGATTCGAATTGAAGGATTGTTGAAGACATTTTTGGTGATCAAAGTCTTCATCTTTTGGCTATGCTAGGGTTCGACTTGCAGCATTCTTCATTTCCAGACTTGCTGATATAATGTTTCAGTCACATAAGTCTGCATATTAGGGCCATGATTTTGCATGATATTGATTGCTATTTGCATTGGAGATTATAGCTATCATTTGGAGTTGGTTCATCATTCTTGGCATCGATTTTTCCTTGGTGAAGAAAGCATATTATATTGGTGAATAAATCTGATCAGATATTATAGTCTTGAAAGGGCGCCTTTGGTAGGTGCGATTTTGGTTGTGGAGCTCTCATTTGGCAATGATTTCATTTAAGGCTTGGTTCGCCCATTTCCTTGGATCTTGGAGATGATGTTTGGTGCTTGAGATAGAATTTATATGTTGCATATTATTTTATTTTCAAGATCAGACCAAAACAGGGGCGGCTGACTTAGGGAGCTCGATTTGGCTTGGAAGAACACATTTTCAATTGGAGTTTTCTTGCTTCTTCATCTATTCACAAGGGCGCTTCAATCCAACCAGGTTTCATTGCATATAGTCCATCATTTCATTCTATAAGCATAACTTTAGTTATAGCTGTAGGAGTGCATTCTCATACCAACATATCATATATTTGTAATTCTTGTAAATGCCAAGAGTCTTGGCTTATTGATGAGCATTGCATTGGATCATTGTGTTGTAATAAGAGATACTAATTTTCTGGTCAATTGTAGTTGTCATTGAGCAATTGTTTATCAGTTATTATCAACTGGTTAGTTAGCATACCAACTATTTGTAAAAATGCCAGTTGGTTGTAGGTGATCATTTTCATGATTAGAACTCATATATGCATTGAATATTGTCCAAATAAGTTTGCATATTCATGTTGGGACATTGTTTAGTCATTATAGAATCATTTAGAAGTGAACTTCAAGTAATACTTGAAATCACAAGTGCTATTATAAGTTATTGAAGCAAACTAAAATTTATAATAGTCATATATCCCTTGAATGCCAACCATTTGACATAATGTCAAGTGGTTGAAGATGAATAATTTGCATATAGAAAGCATTGAAGTGCATTGTAATTGATAAAAGGGAAGTTGTATGCATACTAGAGTTGTTTTTCAAGCATTGGAAGCATTCATTAGTAAATTTTCAAAGAACATATCAGTCTGATCACATAAACCAGCAAGCTGGGAGGTTGCAAGTGAATTGTTTGACGATATTCCTTGAGTTCCTTATCAGCACTTTGAGATCATATTTGAGCAGGGTCATTACAATGGTATCAGAGTGGTTTCTTGCCATCCTGTTGGGCTTTGATCATGGCTACTTCAAGTACTCAAAGGCAGTTGGACCAAAGTATGAATAAGCTTGTGAAAGAGTTCAAAGAAATAAGTAAATTGCTTAGAGACCCTGCAACTAGAGGCAATTTATCTCGCTTTATGACTTCCATTTCTAAGAAGTCTACAACACAAAATGAAAGGAAGCAAGAACAAGAGGACTCTACAAGTGAGGTATCTAGAAACCTCTACAATGAGTTTGTTGTAGTTGATGACCAGCATATAGCTGATCACATGGAGAATAAAAATCAGACCAGCAAAGAGGAAGAAGATGGACACATGACACTTTCAGATGACTTCAAGGATGAAGAAGAGCAAGAGGTGTTTGAAGACAAATTAGTTGCTTCGGAGCAGCCACTTGAGGATATGGTTTCTTGTGATGCTTCAATAGGTGAGTTTAGCATTGCTTCTCATGATAGTAGTTCAATGAATGTTGTTCATCCATATGGAAGTCTATTGGAGGCACAAGATGTTAAGGAGGATATGGAATTTGATCCTCTACTTAGTGGAGCAGCCACTAGTGTTTTGTTTTCACATGATGATGGAGGCATTCTACAATGGTATGATGTCATCACAGATTGGTTTGAGGACAGCAACATGGTGCCTTATCATTCTTATGAAAAGCAAGCTTGTGTTCATGTGCTAGCTAATGATATGATATCATCTCTTGATGTCAACCCTACACTCATTGGTGGACATGAAGATATCAAGTGTAAGAAGACTAATTTTGTGTACTTTGGAATTGAAGAGATCAACAGGTCAGAAATGTTGAATGAAGAATGGTTGAGAGAGGCTAAGACGGCTAGATTTGTGGCTGCAAATGCAAGACAATGCCTTCAAGATGTGAAAGAAAAAGTCAATCTTTCCAACATGGCAAGACAAAAAGGAATTGATAGTATTAGAAGACTCCTTACTCAAAGGAAGGATGCACTTTGTGATGAGGTTGATAAACTTGTTCAATCAAAGAACTTGGTACCAATTGAGGTTTCTTCATGTTGTGTGGAGGTTGATCATTCTTTTGTGGAGGACGATGTTGTTGGAGATGACACTCTTAGTGGGCCAGCCACTCAAGAGTTGTTCTCGAAGGGTAATGAAGTTATCCACAACTTATCTTTGGATTTGTTACCTATGTCATATGATAGGGCAGCTATCTACTTGTTGATTGGTGACTTACTTCCGATCTCAAATGGTGATTCTGAGTTTGGCAGGTCTTCTACTTTGTTCTCTCATGATGATTACCATTTGATTTAGGACTTTGGGACTTGTTGCATTTTGGAGATGGGAGGTATCAGAGTAGCACAACAGGAAGCAATGGGTGGTGGCTTTCCAATAGTATGGGCGCATCAAATTTATCATCGCAGTTTTGGGGTTGAGTTGATTCAGCAGGATGTGCTTGAGTTGCTTGGTGATGTTTGGGACATTACACAGATTTTCACTTGGGATCCAAGTGGAGAAGATTTGTACTTGTTGCTGAGATTGCTTGGGGACAAGCAATTTCAGGGAGGGCGGACTATAATGTCCCCTTTTTCATGAGCAATGGATTTTGGAGGAATTAGCATATTCCTAATCCTCGTAGGCTAATGGGCTTGATCAAAGGGTCGTTTGGCAGATACCCAGTTGTCTAGTTGGCTCATTTCATGATTTCATGAAGGTTTTCCTAGTATCATCATGGATATTTCTATTTTTGGAAACCTTTATTTTATGTTATAATGTTATATTGCACTTTAGGAGTTGGGTTATATTTTATATTATTATAAAGTGCAATATTTATATAATAAAATAATATTATAATTTTCCTTCTAGAATGTGACTTGGGAAAGTTCTAGAAGGAGGCCGACCTATTGAGGAAAAAGAATAAATAGGCATTGAGGGCTCATTTCCTATCATCCAGATTTGTTTTTCTTGATGTTGATGTTTGATGGTTGTGGAGCCTAGGGTTTCTGTAGTTGTCTTTGGCCATTGGGAACGGAAACTCTCAATTGGTAAGCAATTTTGAGGGTGTGAAATATCACTTGAATTATTGCAGCTGGGAGAAAGTTACTTCAAACTTTCTATTTGAGCTTCATTGTAAAAACTTAGTGGCCTTTGGCCAAGTTTTTGTATGATTCGAATTGAAGGATTGTTGAAGACATTTTTGGTGATCAAAGTCTTCATCTTTTGGCTATGCTAGGGTTCGACTTGCAGCATTCTTCATTTCCAGACTTGCTGATATAATGTTTCAGTCACATAAGTCTACATATTAGGGCCATGATTTTGCATGATATTGATTGCTATTTGCATTCGAGATTATAGCTATCATTTGGAGTTGGTTCATCTTTCTTGGCATCAATTTTTCCTTGGTGAAGAAAGCATATTATATTGGTGAATAAATCTGATCAGATATTATAGTCTTGAAAGGGCACCTTTGGTAGGTGCGATTTTGGTTGTGGAGCTCTCATTTGGCAATGATTTCATTCAAGGCTTGGTTTTCCCATTTCCTTGGATCTTGGAGATGATGTTTGGTGCTTGAGACAGAATTTATATGTTGCATATTATTTTATTTTCAAGATCAGACCAGAACAGGGGCGGCTAACTTAGGGAGCTCGATTTGGCTTGGAAGAACACATTTTCAATTGGAGTTTTCTTGCTTCTTCATCTATTCACAAGGGCACTTCAATCCAACCAGGTTTCATTGCATATAGTCCATCATTTCATTCTATAAGCATAACTTTAGTTACAGCTGTAGGAGTGCATTCTCATACCAACATATCATATATTTGTAATTCTTGTAAATGCCAAGAGTCTTGGCTTATTGATGAGCATTGCATTGGATCATTGTGTTGTAATAAGAGATACTAATTTTTTGGTCAATTGTAGTTGTCATTGAGCAATTCTTTATCAGTTATTATTAGCTGGTTAGTTAGCATACCAACTGTTTGTAAAAATGACAGTTGGCTGTAGGTGATCATTTTCATGATTAGAACTCATATATGCATTGAATATTGTCCAAATAAGTTTGCATATTCATGTTGGGACATTGTTTAGTCATTATAGAATCATTTAGAAGTGAACTTCAAGCAATACTTGCAATCACAAGTGTTGTTATAAGTTATTGAAGCAAACTAAAATTTATAACAGTCATATATCCCTTGAATGCCAACCATTTGACTTAATGTCAAGTGGTTGAAGATGAATAATTTCCATATAGAAAGCATTGAAGTGCATTGTAATTGATAAAAGGAAAGTTGTATGCATACTAGAGTTGTTCATTGGAAGCATTCATTAGTAAATTTTCAAAGAACATATTAGTCTGATCACATAAACCAGCAAGCTGGGAGGTTGCAAGTGAATTGTTTGACAATATTCCTTGAGTTCCTTATCAGCACTTTGAGATCAGATTTGAGTAGGGTCATTACATTAATTGCCTTCTCATACACCAAATCCATGATAGTTGAAACGTGCACATCTACCTCACCACCTATTTGCACATTTAGACCCATGATAAACTTTCTTATACGAAATTGTTCATCCTTCAAGTACATAGGTATGTACTTTAGAAGTTGAGTGAGCTTCTCCCAATACTCATTCACTGAGGAGTCACCCTACCTCAGGTTTTGGAAGTCAATGAGATTTTGGTCATAGAAGAGTTGGGGAAACCATTGCTTTCAAAAAATATCCACAAACTCACTCCATGTGAGACTTAAATAACTAATGCCAAGCTCCATTTTCTTACTCATCCACTAGTTGGATGCTTCACCAGCCAATTGAAATGCTCCCCATACGGCTTTAGTGACCTCAGAGTAATTTCTAATTTCAAAATACTTCTCCATCTCCATAATCCATGCTTCTTTTGCATCTCTAGTAGCACTACCTTCAAATTTTGTGGTGTGATCTTCCTCATGTCATGTGATAACTCATTTGAAAAATGCTTCCTTTTGGTTCCCTTAGAATATGATTGTGACCTATCACTCTCTTCATCACTAGATTGAGTGTGATCATAGGAATTATCCCCTTCTTCCTCACTGTTGGGAACTTCTTCTTCATTATTTGGGACTTCTTGCTCCTCTCTTTTCTTTCCCCTAACTTCTTGTTTGAGGTTTCCTATTCTTGTTCTAGTTTCATCCATGATAGCCAGAATACAGTCCAACTCAGCTTCGACATTCTCAGTTCCAAAAGATGCCTTGTGAGGAAAATAGAGATTTCATAAATGAATTAAATCTATTTTCATGTGCAACTTGCATTATGTAGAGGATGGAACATGAGATGAGATTAAATTATTGGCACAATCCCCAAATCTTGCACATCCTCCACCCATTCATAGCTTGAAAAGTGGCATCATGCCATTGGATGAATGTTAGTCCCACATTGCTCAAATTTTGGCATTCATCCATCTTGGCATTCTATAAATAAAGAGCTCATCTCCTCATTTGATCATCCACAATTTATGCAAAGTTACCATGCTCAAATATCTCTCAAATTTCATCCATTATCATTGAGTTCTTAGCTAGGTTTTTGCAGATTTTAGGCTTGGAGCTCTCATCCTTCATCAACAAAGTGGATCAATCATCTTCAACACATCAATTTTGCATCTTAGGAATTGGGAAAGGGCCAATTTTCACATCAAATTGGCACCAATTCGCCCATGGGATCATGAGTTTGCACATTTAAATTAGGATTTAATCTATTTTGTTCTCTTTACCATGTTTTTCATTGTTTTCTTTCCTACTTTGAGTTTGTAAATGGATTTCATGGGGAATCCTTGTTTTGGCTTGCAATCTCTTGTCTAACTTGTTTATTCTTGTTGTTTTGTAGGTACCAAGGTTGGGGTTCACACATTTGGCGCTAGGAGGGTAGGATATCATTCTTTCTCATCTTTTTCCAAAAAAATTTCTTTTTTCTTCATACACAGAAAATTCTAATGTTGGGAGCTCAGCATCACTGTTTTGGCACCGCTGTCTCTTCAGCATCCCTATATAGCACCACGAGAGACTCAAAGTGCGACGCTGGACTCGTCCCACCAAGAAAACTTGAATTATAAACTCCGCCGCTGGGCTTCTTGACTCATAGAAGTTTTCAAAAATAACAAACTCTGACACTAGAAGAAAACTGTGACGCTGGGTGAAAAGTGTGACGCAGTTGAGCTCTCTGTCCCGACACAGAGCGACGCTGACTGGCAAGTGGCACTGTGAGGGCACCGCTGGGAAATCAAATTACGACGCAGTTATGAGTTGTGACACTGGAAGGGAGTAAAAAGGGGAAAATTAATTTTAGCACATGTTATTTGATTAATGATTAATTTGTTCTCTGTTTTCTGCTTTTTTGTCTCTGTATTTTCCAGAATCTGACTAGTTTTTATTCCTTGTAGGTTGGAAATTGAAATGGAAGAAAGGAGAAGCATGAGGAGGATGTTTCATCAAATCAAAGTGTTTTTAAACACTTTAGTGTTTGCTTAACACTTTGCTAAGAAATTGTTATCTTTTTCTTCCTTAAGACACTAATTTTTGTTTGGGTTTAAAAAGAATCTTTCCATTTCTTGCAAAAGGCTAAAATGAACATTAGGATCACAACTTACTAGATTTTGTTTCTTGGATTAAAAATTGAACAAATGTCTCTCACTAGTCTTTTGGTGCTTAAAAAGAACTCACATTTTGCTTTGTCGATTTAAAAAGAACAAGTGCAACTTTGTTTTTCGTGAAAGCTTACTTAAACTAAAGCCATTGAAAAAGGACGTATGCGCTTCTCTTGTGCTTTATAGCGATCTTGAGAATCAAAAGGCCTTTTTCATGATTTTAGGTTAAGACAAAGCAATCGCCTACACACTTTGATTTGGGTTTAAAATTGAACATCTTGTGCGAGTGTGAGTGGGGGCATTATTACGTATATTCTCTCTTTATTTCCATCAAAGATTGATTGAGTTACGGATTTTTTCTTTACTCGCTTTTGTTTATTCTAGAGGGTCTGCCTTGGGGAAAAAGTACTCACCTAAGGGAACAACTCAACCGATAACACTCTAAAGCCAAGAGTATTTCCAATCGATATATAAATGTGGGTATTGGAGTAAACGCCAATATCACGCGATTGATTCCAACAAGATGGATATGAAAGGGGACTCTTGTCGTATGGGTCAATCTCCATGAACAGAAAGTCCTTATTAAAACCCATGTGCTAGAATTTTCCAAAATCCTTTAATCTATTTTTTCGTGCAAGAACAGTCATTCTGAAACTGCCCCACACTTTTACAGTCTTTTAGTAGAAATGGAAAACATGCCATGGGAGTTTCATGGGTGTTGATGCTTGGCTACCCGGTATAAGTGAGTGTCGTGGAGGGGAGCTAGTGGGGTCAAGCATCTAACCATTCACTAAAGATAAGCGTAGCTGGACTTGTCCAAGTGGGAATCCAACAAATATTGTCTTACACATCCATAGGATAGTACTTATTCTTGGGTTACAAAATGTATTGCTTCATCGAAAACACCTTGAAAGCAAACACTTAACATCATCATCCAAATTTCAAACCCTTTTGGAGACAAATACAATTGACTCAATCCATATGTTATTGCTTTCCCTTGGGATTCACATCCTTATAGGTTTCTAAACATTGGATTACATCTCGATTTGTCTACTTAAGTAAACAATAGGTAAACCCTTGCCTTGAGTTCATCAAATTTCCACATAACATACTTTGTGGGGTTTGAAGAAATTAAGACATTGGACATCTTAGTTTGAAAACTTAATCAAAGAAAGTGTTTTTGGTAAAATGAAGCCATTAAGCAAAGCTAAGCAAAATGAACTTTCATGTGTGTTGTAAGCCTCACGATTCTTCAAAAAAGTCCAAAGAAAAGGTCATTGGTTGGAAATCCGAAAGTGTATGTCCAAATTGAATTATTCTTTGGTTATAAAGGTCTCTAGGAAGCATTTGCATGTTCTTCAATACCTAGGTCTAGGGAAAAAAAGTGTCATTTTTAGGTTCATCTTAGGGTCAAAGGAAAATCAAAATCTTCTTTCGTCCATCCTTCAAACATCAAAACAAACATCACCTCACAATCACCTTTTGGAAAATCTTGAAAACATCCTTAATACTAGGCTTGTGGGAAAAATCAAAATCATCAAAATCCTTGAGACTAAATCCTTGAAAACATTATCAAAATCACCTTTCGCTAGGTATGTGTAGATGCATCCTTTTGCATATGCTTAGTCAAAGTTATCAAAATCATCTTGTTTAGCTTAGTATATGTAGATGAATCATTCTTCATATGCTTAGTGAAACTATCATCTTGTTTGGATAGGTGTGGGTAGATGCATCATTCTCCCTGCACGTATTCAAAATATCATCCTTTGAACAAATCTATCCCTTAGACAAATCATCCAACATCTTAGGGTTTTTTTGGTTCTAAATCAAAGAGCAATCAAAAATCAAAATCAAGGACAACTCCCAAATCCAAAATCAAATCAAAATCAAAATCCGCAACATATCTGAAAGTCCCAAAAGCCTAGTATCTCCTTCAAGATTTACCAAAAGATCATCCACATCATTCATCTTTTACATCATCACTGTAGACACGCAAAGTGTACAAATTGACATTGCGCATCTCACTCTGATCTACTAACATCGTTTCTTCCTAAATCATCCCTCGGTCTAACTATTTAATCAAATTCCCTTATTTGATTAAATTCATCAATATTCGTCTCTTAATTAAATAAATTATTTTGTCTAATTAAGTCACTTTCCTTGTTAATTAAATCAATTCATCCGATCTAATTATCCCTATTTAATTAAATAATCAATTTATTTGATTAAATCTCTAAAGTCTATCTATTAAATTAAATAAATTAAAACTTTATTTGATTTAATCTAACACTATCCCTTTTAATTAAATAAATTAAAATCTTTATTTAATTAGCCTCTTATCATATTCCTCTCTTTTTATTTAAATTGATCCAAAATCTAAATCAAATTGTCAAATCAGCTGAATATCCTTAAATTAATCAAATCCTGATTAATTTAATCTTAATCCATCAAATCCTCTAGATTTTGCAACTTGCACATGAAAATAGACTTATTTGATTTATTAAATTTCTATTTTCCTTCAACAAAGCATCTTTTAAGGAATATTCCCCTAATTTGAATTCAAAATCCAAGAGGGAATAAGTCCTTCCAACAAGGCATTTAAGATCTCTTACATGTCCTTTGCCTTGAGCCAAGTGGCATTTAATGCAATTTTCTTTCCCCCTCTTACATGTCTTTTCTCAAAAATTCAAATTCAAAAATGCATTTATTGGCACATTTGTCAAAACTTGCTCATTCCTCATCCAATCACATTTGGACAAGTGGCATTATATCATTGGTTGAATCTTTGTCCCACATTGCTCTATTTTGGCTTTGTTTCCATTTCAACATTCTATAAATAGAATGCTTCACCATGCATTTTATCATCCACATTTCAAGCAAAGTTACCATGCTAAAATACTTAGCAATTCTCATTTATCTCATTGAATCATAGCTAGGTTTTTTGCAGATTTTAGCTTGGAGCATACATTCAAAGTCTTCATCAAGTGGGTCAATCATCTTCAATCAACATTTGCATTCAAGGAGTTGGGAAAGGGCAAATCTCCACACACCTATTTGCACCAACTCCCTCAAGAGATCAAGAGTTTGCTTGCATTAGATAGGATTTAATTGTTTCATTTGTGTTCTTCATTTTCATTTCTTATCTTTTGCAAATTTCAAATGGATTTCTTGAGGAATCATTGGTTTCTAATCTTGTGTTTGATCTAATTGTTTTCATGTTTATTGTGTTTGTGCAAGGTCTAGATTCAAATGGTTCACATATTGGCGCTAGAAGGAGGGCTGATCAACGGATTCTAACACGTTTCTAAAAAAAATTTGCCATTTTTACAGTTTTGCTTATAATCCCTTAGCGCGCCCGGTCATTTTTATAGCGCGCCCGGTCACTTTTATAGCGCGCCCGGTCACATTTTATAGCGCCCGGTCACTGTTATAGCAGTCATTTTTATAGCGCGCCGGTTATCACTGTTATAGCGCGCCCGGTCATTTTTATAGCGCGCCTGGTCACTGTTATAGCGCGCCCGGTCACTGTTATAGCGCGCCTGGTTGAAAATCAAAATCAAAAGGAAGAGGAGGATATTTTGTCTAATCAAAGTGTTTTTTAACACTTAAGTGTTTGTTTAACACTTCTTCAAAGAATTTGTTTTCCTTCTTCTTAGGACACTAATTTTCATTTGGGTCTAAAACGAACAATTTGATTTTAACTGCAAAGGGCTTAAAATGAATCTTAGGACAAACTTACTAGAGTTCATTTTGGGTTAAAAATTGAACAAGCAATCTTCATATTTCATTTGGTGCTTAAAACGAATTCACAATTGCTTTGAAGGGTATAAAATGAACAAGTGTTTAAATTGTGTGATTGTCTTTTGAGTATGTATCCTCTCCCCTTGCGCTTCGTGCGATCTAGGGTGCAAGAGAAACACTCAAAATACATTTTATTGCTTTGAAACACTTCAATTTGGGCTTAAAAATTGAACATCTTGTGCGAGTGTGAGTAGGGGCATTTTCGCGTACATTCTCTTTCTTTGTGCCATTAAAGATCGATCGAGTTACGGATTGTGTCTTTGCTCGCTTTTGTTTATCTTAGAGGGCCTGCCTTGGGGAAAAAGTACTCACCCAAGCGATGACTCAACCGGTAACACTCTAAAGCCAAGAGTATTTCCCCGGGATATAAATGAGGGTTTGGTTAAACGCCAATGTCACGGTTGGCTCCGACAAGATGGATCGAAAAGGGACTCTTGTCGTATGGGTCAATCTCCACGAACGGAAAGTCCTTACTAGAACCCATGTGCTAGAATTTACCAAAATCCTTAATCTATTTGTTGGTGCAAGAACGGTCGTTCTGAAGCCACCCCACACTCTTACGGTCTTCTAGTAGAGATGGAAAGCATGCCATGGGAGTTTCATGGGTGTTGATGCTTGGATGCCTCGATTGACGTTAATGAGCCGTGGAGGGGAGCCAGTGGGGTCAAGCATCTAACCATCCGCTAGAGATAAGCGTAGCTGGACTTGTCCAAGTGGGAATCCAACAAATATTGTCTTACACATCCATAGGATTGTACATGCTTTTGGGTTACAAAAACACATGCTTGTTCATAAACATTGGAAAACAAACACTTAAACATGATCATGCAAATTTCAAACCCCTTTTGATAGAGAAAATACCTTTTGACAAATTTAAGTGTTGTTGCCTTCCCTTGGGATTATGTCCTTAGAGGTTTCTCATCACTTGAATTTATATCGTCATTTGCTCTAACTAGGGTTAACCTAGGAAATCCCTTTGCCTCAATTTCTTGGAACTCCCACACAACACTTTGTGGGAAGAAAAGGAATTTTGACATAGGACATCTTTAGTTTGAAACATAATCAAGAAAGTGTTTGTGATAAAAGAAATTCACTAATCAAGATGAAATCAATTGAACCCCACACATGTGCTTGTGTATCTTTTGTCTTATGGTCTTTTGAGCAAACATTGATCTTTTGGTTTGAAGGGAAAAGCATGTTCTTCAAAACCTTGGCCTTGTAAACAAGTCCTTCTTAGGTTCATTTAGGATCAAAATCAAACACTTCATCCATCCAAACATTTATCAAAATTCATCCATCCAAACAACTTTAGAGCTTTTAAAACATCATTCTAGACTTGGGTAAATCATCCTTAAATCAAATCAAAGTCATTTGTTTAATTAGGTGTGTGGGAATGCATCCTTTCTCATACATTTAATTAAATCAACCATCCTTTGAACAAGTTCATCCTAAGATCACATCCAACATCTTAGGGTTTACAAGTTCATCATCCACATCAAACAATCAAAATCAAAATCCCTAAGTCTAGCATTGATCCAAAGTCCCTAAATGTTCAACACTCTCATCATTCACCCCTTTCATCCTTCATCTCGTCATTGATTCTAAGAACCTTAGAGGTCACTTTTGCGACAAGGTCAAAACACAAGAACATGGAATATAAACTAGATTCATACATCATGAGCGGTCCAAACCAACCAAACTATCCAAGCCTCATGAAACCATGGGATTATGGAAACTCACATCCATACATAGGATCACTATCTCCTACGAATATCAATAGCACAACGAATGTGAGTATGCCCAATCTGAATTTTAGAACACATCTCCCCATGATAGATTTAAATCAAGGTCCAAACTTACAAGTCTATCCTCCAAACAATCAATACATGAGTCTTCAAACGAGCAACATCATCCCACCAAATCCCTACAAACCAAATGTGGATGTACCAAGTGCAAGTTTTGAAACATGAATCCTAACTCAGAAACCTTTGGAAAAATGATCCCCAATACTAACATTGTTCATCCTATCATGCCAAATCAGAACATTATCCAAAGTCAATTTTCCCATAATCCCATTCAAAAATCGCAAGTAGGCATCCCAAATCTGCTTAAACAAAAGCCAAATCAACTATCTCAAGTGAGCCAAGATCAAAATCAAGAACAAATTTGGCGAGATCAAATTGCGGAACTTTCCAATATAGTTGAGGCATTGTGCCAAGGGAAATCACCACCACCATTACCTACATCATTCCTTGGTTTAGGGCCTCCCCCTTTACCTAGCACCAATCATGCCATCCAAATCAATCCACCTAGTGTCAATAAAACCATCACGTCAAAGCCTTCGAATATACCTTTGACATCACACCAATGGATGGTACCTAATCAAACAACAACGTTGATCCCAACCAATCAAAATATGGTCTCCCAAAGACCTATCACATCGGTCAATCCAACCATCTCTATCACTTCGATCACTCCAACCACCACTATCGCACCCTTTACATTGCAACCTCCCACCACCACCATCACTCTAAGCACATCTCAAACTCCCAACACAATTCCGATCCCACCACCACCACCATTGCGACCAAGCCAAGTAAGCCATTACAACGCTGCATTCAAAGCATACCAACAATTGCTCCAACAATATCAAACAATTCAGCAAGCACCTATAGCCACGCATGCTTCTCAAGCTTCACAGCAAAGTCAAGCTCAAACATCGTTGCAACAACAACAAGCACAACAAGTGGCACAAGCCAAAGCTTTGTTGCAACAACAACAACAAGCCGCACAAGCTCAACAAGTGCAACAATCCTCTCAAGTTGCCCAAGCCTCTCAAGCTACCCAACCAACACAAGCACAAACACAAAAGATGACAACTATTGAAAGCAAGGATCAAGATCAATCCATCACTGAGCACACGTTTACTTCATCCAATGATCAAATCGACATATGTCAAGGGTCACTTTTGAATCATGATCAAAATCCACCAACAAAAATTGACAATGATCCAATTCAAGAAATATCAACATCACTTGACTCTCTAGTCGAAGACATTCATAACCTCTCCACCGCAATTGTCAAAAATAATGATCAAAACCTCTCCATAGAGGAGCACATTGAGGATGTATCTACACAATTCGATGATCAACTCACCATACATCAAGAGCCAAATTTTAGTGATCTATTTCAAGGTGTGTTAGGACTATTTGATCCAATTGACATAATGCATGATCCGTTCACCTATGATCATGTTGAAAATGTCTCTACATCGCCTTATGAGTTAGAGGACATATCTCAAGAAGTTATTCCAAAGCAAGATCAAAATCTTTCACTAAGGTCTAGCAATGGTCATTTTCAAAACATGTTGATCCCCTTTGACCTCATGGTTACAAATGCTGAAGGAACATTGAACTTGACCATTCCTAATGACGACATCCAAAAGTCCTTTGTAAGAAATCTGTCCTTTGAAGCTGCCCCATGTCAAGAACTTGATCTAAAGCATGTCGAAAGCAACTCCGAAATTAATCAAGATCAAGAATTTGTATCTTCAAGATACTACAATAATCTAATGAACACTCTCTTATCCATGCAATATGATCATATCCATGTAGCACATACTCCTCCATCTACCCATGAGATGCTTTCTACAGATGGGCACGTAGCTGATCTTCATCTAGAACAAGATTTTGTTACACAAAAAGAGCAGATTCTTAACTCCTACAATCAAATGGAGTTGTCAACATCAGGATCAAATATGTCCCAAACTCAAATTGAGGACATCATGAATAAAGATATCCATCATTATCCGTTTAAGGAAACAAGTCAGATAAAACATCCAGAGTTAGCAGAGCAGCAAATTGAAACAACATCACATACGGTGGTCATTTATCAGAGAGTGCATTCTATACAAGTGATCTCAGAACAGGCAGAATCAAAGCATGAAGGTGATACTATCACCATACTGGGGGAAACTTCATCTCAAGCAAACATCAACATAGGGAGCACGAAGAGTCCTTATGATGAAACTAGTGTCAATACTACAACCAGCTACGTCATGAATCTTCATCCACCCATCACCCCATCCACGAATTGGGACCAACGTCAAAAGGAAGATTTGAATCAAAGCAAAAAGAACGTTATCAAAGAAAAAGAAGCTGAGAAATAGAATGGACAAATCAAATACAAATGGATACCAAAGAATACAAAGAAAGATCATCCCTATCAAACTCCATTAGTCAAAGAAACTATGGGGCAAAATAAAAAAGGGAAAAGTATCCATCAAGAATGTCTGCAAAAGCAAAAGCAAGCTTTTCAAGCGACGTACAAAGTATATCGAGCAGTTGGTCCCAATTCCACGCACACTTCCATATCCATCCATCATTTCTCATCTTCCCAAGTTTGGAGAGTCAAAGGTTCCAAACTGTCAACCAATCCATCTCTTATCCCTAAGCACACTCCATCCATGCCTCCACGCATGATATCCAATTCTCAAATTGACCATGTATTGGCAACGACCCTTCATCATAAGGATTATGAAGGCACTCTATTGCGATGTGCGCACAAAGACAAAGTCAACCCTGGTATCGACGAAGCAGATCAAGAATCCCAAAAGCTACATTCAAGTGCACATATCTTAGCAAAGCAGCTCCTTCAAGCAAGATATCGATGGCACATTATGATAGGGGCATCTACGTCAACACCACCAGGTGGTTCAGCATGAATCTTTCAGAAAAAATCCAAAAAAACATCAGAAAATCAGAAAATCCAAAAACATTCAAAACATATCAAAATCCAAAAACAGGTCAAAAAGTCATTCAAAAAGCCAAAAACAAGGTCATCTTGTCGAACACGTTGTCTCGAGCCAACGTAGGTAAGGTTGATCTTTGATCATCCCCAAGACATTTAGGTCAGTCCTATAGGAGTCTGTCATAATAAAACTGACATTTCATCATGTATATCTTCATTTGTAAATCGGTCGAGTTGTCAGTCAACTACGTGGTCTCTGCGTATATAACGTAGGCAAGGCTCATCTGTTGATCAGCCCCCGAGGCCCCTAGGATAGGTCTTTAGGTTAGTATCTTGGTCAAAATCTCAGAAAATCTCAAAACATTGGAAAATTGAAAATCAAAACATTTGAAAACATTTGAAAAATACCAAAACAGCCTCAAAACATTGCAAAACTCCAAAAACATCCAAATATTTGAAAAAAAAATCCATCCGCCTCATCTCGCTTACACTCGCAATAATCAATCATCCATAATAAATCGTCATCACCCTCAACCTTTGGTAAAACAGTCGGAAACAAGTCTAGCAGTCAAATGTGAAAACCTAAACTGTCAAAATCTCAAGTATAGGTCATCAGCAAGCAAGTTGGTCAACTCTTTTCTTATCAATGGCATATAAATCATAAATCAATTTCATCATCATTTGATAAAAGCATGTCCTAGGATCCGTTCCGACAATGGGCACTTTTATCAAACCAACCACTTTGGGTAAACAAAACGACGTGTCATTAACATGTCCTAGGATCCGTTCCGACAATGGACATTATCTTTTGGCAATAAGTTTTGGCCCCCATCTTTCGAAACATCATTTCTCTTGGCTAACGGTACGAAGAACATTAGTTTGTTTGCTCACTTACTTTATCTTGTTTGATTTATCTCATTGTGCTCATTCCAAGGACCTCTCGATGATGTCCGAACGAAGGATTTAGAGAGATAGGAATGGGGCAACGATCATTATCTTTTGTCTGCTGTGCTTGTTGGATATCTTTGTAATATAACCTTGGTCATGCGTGCTTTTGTTTAGTCTATAGCAAGGGTGTTTTAAGTTTCTTGTTGACCACATAGAAAGGCTCGCCTTCCTATGTTTTGGTCCGAGATATTTGAAATATCTGAACTATTTTCTAGACAGGGTTCCGTATGTTAGGTGTGAACAAGAATACTCCTATCCGATTTGTCGAGTCAAAGTCCATCACACTAGGTACAATGCCATCCTGGTTCTCGATACCTTGATGCATCGTACTGCGTGTATTATCAAACATAAGGAAATCCGCCCTTTGAAAATCCCAACTCCACGGCAAGTAGTCATCACCATTTGCATGATCATCTCATTCTTTCATTCTTCTATCTTTACTAACATTTCTATCCCAATTGGTACATGAAGCTACCCACAGCTAATGAATGTCCATTCATCTACATCAACCACTCCTCTCGCATTTTATCGCGATCTTGATTGGCAATTGGCATTCCCATTCAACATCTCGAGGGGGCAATATACCAGTGCAATTCTTCTCACTGGGGCAATAGTGGGGCATCCAAAAAATCAGAATTTTTTTGATTTTGATCATGACAAGATTATTCTTTGAACCAACGCAACAAGTGCATCGCTTCAAAGAGGGGCAAAATGTAGACACGCAAAATGTACAAGTTGACATTGCGCATCTCACTCTGATCTACTAACATCGTTTCTTCCTAAATCATCCCTCGGTCTAACTATTTAATCAAATTCCCTTATTTGATTAAATTCATCAATATTCGTCTCTTAATTAAATAAATTATTTTGTCTAATTAAGTCACTTTCCTTGTTAATTAAATCAATTCATCTGATCTAATTATCCCTATTTAATTAAATAATCAATTTATTTGATTAAATCTCTAAAGTCTATCTGTTAAATTAAATAAATTAAAACTTTATTTGATTTAATCTAACACCATCCCTTTTAATTAAATAAATCAAAATCTTTATTTAATTAGCCTCTATCATATTCCTCTCTTTTTTATTTAAATTGATCCAAAAATCTAAATCAAATTGTCAAATCATCTGAATATCCCTTAAATTAATCAAATCCTGATTAATTTAATCTTAATCCATCAAATCTTCTAGATTTTGCAACTTGCACATGAAAATAGACTTATTTGATTTATTAAATTTCTATTTTCCTTCAACAAGGCATCTTTTAAGGAATATTCCCCTAATTTGAATTCAAAATCCAAGAGGGAATAAGTCCTTCCAACAAGGCATTTAAGATCTCTTACATGTCCTTTGCCTTGAGCCAAGTGGCATTTAATGCAATTTTATTTCCCCCTCTTACATGTCTTTTCTCAAAAATTCAAATTCAAAAATGCATTTATTGGCACATTTGTCAAAACTTGCTCATTCCTCATCCAATCACATTTGGACAAGTGGCATTATATCATTGGTTGAATCGTTGTCCCACATTGCTCCATTTTGGCTTTGTTTCCATTTCAACATTCTATAAATAGAATGCTTCACCATGCATTTTATCATCCACATTTCAAGCAAAGTTACCATGCTAAAATACTTAGCAATTCTCATTTATCTTATTGAATCATAGCTAGGTTTTTTGCAGATTTTAGCTTGGAGCATACATTCAAAGTCTTCATCAAGTGGGTCAATCATCTTCAATCAACATTTGCATTCAAGGATTTGGGAAAGGGAAAATCTCCACACACCTATTTGCACCAACTCCCTCAAGAGATCAAGAATTTGCTTGCATTAGATAGGATTTAATTGTTTCATTTGTGTTCTTCATTTTCATTTCTTATCTTTTGCAAATTTCAAATGGATTTCTTGAGGAATCATTGGTTTCTAATCTTGTGTTTGATCTAATTGTTTGCATGTTTATTGTGTTTGTGCAAGGTCTAGATTCAAATGGTTCACAATCACCATATCACCTCTTGATCCTCAAGATATCCTAAAAAATTTCTACTTTGAGGCATAAAATAAAGATCAATCCAAAGAATCAAGAGATTCATCTCCCCAAATTCTTGAAAATTGATCCTCATTTTATGGTTCAAACTAGATCTCAATACAAGAAGAGCATGGAAGCCAACAAAGAAACACCCACTTCAAGTGATCTTAGCCAAACAAACGTTGAAATGAATCCCATTGAATCAGGAAATCCTTTGACCATGTCATCATCCCAAAATCAGCAAGAGAAAACCCAAGGAGAGGATCTCACCTTTGGGATGTCTCACGAAGAAATAACTAAAATGCTCCAAAATCCGGACAACCATAGAATCATCAACATCATGATGAGGCTTAACCCTTCATTATACATGCTTGAATTAGCAAAACAAGGGGCCAAGTTACCTTCAGATTTTTACATGAGCACCATAGTGGAGACATCATTTCCTCCAATTTCATCCATCATTCCCATTTCGTCTACACCCCCATCCCAAAACATCACCCAAGACATTCCTCAAAACATGACATCTTTTGCTCCAACCCAACCCAATGTTAACAAGGGAAATACATTTCTCAATGCTATTCAAACACATCCCCTTGTTAATAATCAAAACTTGGATGTAAATACCACCTTGGAACAAAACATACTCGAAAATGCATTACATAAGAATGTTCCTCTCACTTTCCATTGTGATCCATCATCGTCATTTTTTCGCACAACGCCTCAAAATCCTCTCCTAAAAAATTCACAAGAGGAAGGAGACATGTTCGGACCAAGGGGCATCTTTGACACCACAACATTTTCACAAGAACTTGCACTCCCACATCTTCCACCATTGCCATCATCATCCACATCATTCCTTGGCTTAGGGCTTCCCCCTTTACCAAGTGGAAATCAAACAAACATCCCAAGCATCAACCAAAGCATTATGCCAAACGCTCAAATCCTGTTGTCGATATCGCAACAACAGACAACAAACGCACTCACAATATCATCAAACACTCCCTCAACATCACAAAGCATGGTCTCTCAAGGACCAACCACATCAATGGCACCATCCATCACTCAAAACACAAACACAACATTATCACTCACCACAAACACCATTCTGAATCCACCACCACCACCAACTTCCACCACATCAAGCCAATACAGCGCGTCATTGCAAGCTACTTTTCAAAGAGGATTCCAACAAGTGCAAAAACAAAAAGCCGCACAACTAGCCACTCAGCGAGCTGCTCAAGCTACGCAAGCAGCCCAAGCAGCATAAGCCGCATTACAAGCACAACAAGCCCAAGCGTTATTGCAACAACAATAGCAAGCCACCCAAGCCGCTCAAGCATTGAAAGCATTGCAAGCACAAAAGGTTGCTCAAGCACAAGCTCTATTACAACAACAAGTGGCACAAGCACAATCCCAAGCACAAGCAGCACAAGCACAAGCTCAAGCTCAAGCAAACACCCAATACCAAGCGGCACAAGTGCAAGCACAAGAAAAACTTCTTGCACAAAGACAAGCAACGCAATTGCAAGCATATCAGCAAGCAATAAAGCAATATCAAGAGTAGCAAGAAGCAGCCAAATTGGCAGCCCAACAACAAGCGTTGTTGGAATAGCAACAGGCCCAACAACAAGTGTTGTTAGAATTGCATCAAGCGCAATAGCAAGCACAAATCTTAGCACAACAACAAGATCAACAACATGCTTTGTTCATACAGTAGTAGGTGGAAGCCTACCTAGCTTGACAAAACATACAGATACCATCAAACAACACACCGAACAACCCACCCATCCAACCCACGATTGAAACACCCCAAAAAACTTTCATCCCACCCCCTGATCCACAAAATGATGTCACGACACAAATCAGGTTGTTCTCGCAACAAGTTCTTGATCTTCAATCAGGGAAAACAATGAAGACACCAAGTAACTTGTGTCCCTATCCATTTGATAGGAGAATAGTAATGAAACCATTCCCTAAGGGATTTGAGATACCTAAATTTGACAAATATTAAGGGACGGGAAACCTTGAAGACCACATTAGGGAATTCCAAGTTCATTGCATGGAAGTCGCATATGATGATACTTAGCTAATGCAGCTATTCCCTAGGAGTTTGGTAGGCCATGATATGGAATGGTTCTCTCGCTTACCTTCAGGAATTAGAACATTTCAAGAAATTATAGATGCATTCATTAAGAACTACACATGCAACATTGCAATGGATGTTAGTCTAGAAAAACTCTCCGCTCTAAAACAAGGAAAGGGTGAATCGTTCACCTTATTCCTACAACGATGGTGATCTAAGGCCAATCAGATCAAGTAGACCATGCTAGAAGAACAAGTTTGCACCATCATAGCCAACCTTGAAGGACGCTTAGCATTTCACCTCAAGGTTCAGGGCATCACCACATATGATCAATTGATCTCCAAGGAACTTAGCATCGAAAGAGCCCTCATGACTCAACCCGCAGAATCAACATCATACCCCGAACAACAAAACAACCGCCCACCATCCAATTACAATGATAAACATCGCACATGGGCAAGAAACAAAAACATTACTAATGATGGTGTCGTCGATGCCAAGGTGGTCATTAGTGCTCCTCGCCAACATACACCCACACCACAAATCCAAATCCAACATCACAACAATCATCACACAACACACCAACCAAACAACAATCCAACAATCAATAATCTCCATGACCAAAGAGGACCACTCCAATGCAAGAGTTATCCCAAGCGAAAGTACACCACTTTGGGGGAACCACTTGAAGACACCATGAAAAATCTAATTGACGAAAAACTCATCAAAGCTCCTACATTTGAGAATTACCAAGAACCGGATGTGAATACTCCTTGGTATAATGAAAATCAACTTTGCAAATTCTATAAAATCAAAGGCCATACCACAAACAGTTGCATGAGATTGAAAAACATTGTTCAAGATCTCATCGATAAAAGAATTATAAACATGGAACAGCCTACAGGAAATCAAGATCTTAAGATATACACGAATCTGATGCCGAATCATGGTAATAAAGGAGATCAAAAAGATAAAGGGAATGGTACCCACACAAACGTGAATCATTGTACGAGACAATCATCGCCTCCCTAGATGAATACTGCACAATCATCACCATCAAAGGTGCCCATGCCAATTGTGGAGTCACCACAAGAGGCGGCAAAGTAACCATCGCAGGATCATCCCAACCAAGAAAAGTCCCCACATCTAGATCCGTTCCTAATGGCCACAATGTCCTAAATCAACTCAAGAGAACACCAGCATAAATCTCCATCATGGAGCTGCTAAAAATCTCATCTGCCCATAGGAAAATCTTTGAAGAAGTGTTGGCCTCATCCACTGTCCCCGCAAACCTTGATGTGAAGCAATTCCAAGCTATGGTTGAAATATCATTATGCCTAATCTTCTTACATTCTCTAACCAGGATTTCCCTACTCAACCATCTCACAATCATGCACTTCACTTAGAAGCCATAGTACATAAGAGAAAAGCCAAAAGGATCTTGGTAGACGGAGGTGCGGGTTTGAATATATGTTCTTTCAGCCTCATCAAGCAATTAAAAATATCAGAAGATTCTATAGACAAGGGAAAGGTATCAAAATAAGAGCATATGATGATCAAGAAAGAGTGTCCCAAGGCACAATCAAACTCCCTATTCAAGTAGGGCCAGCTCTCATGGAAATCACTTGTCAAGTCCTGGACCTTGACTTGCCATATAATATTCTCCTAGGACACCCATGGATTCATGCAATGAAGGTAGTAGTGTCGACTTTCCACCAATGTGTGAAATTTACACATGACAGACAAGAAGTGACCATCCATGGAGATCCTGAACCTTTCTCATATTGCAAAAATCTTGAAGCAAAGTACTACAAAATCCCCCAAGTACCAAAAAATGATGAGGGCCCATCCACATCCTACATTGATCCCACCACCCTCGCATCCACTTTTGAGACAAAGACACTCACCATCCCCGCCATCTCTAACATCAAACTCATCATCCAGGATGATGGTTGTGGAAACTATAAGCTCCCTAACAATGCTTTTGTGGTAGAAGAGTTACCACAATCTCCTAGATCACGAGGACGTCCACAAGAAAATCAAGCTTCCACATCACAAACGTCTTCGGAAGACTATCCCAAATTCACAAGTTGGGGAGACCTTGGCCAGGAGGTTATTGAGGCAGATCTATCACATATGCTAGATCAAGATGAAAGACCAGCAACTAATTTACCAATGGATGAAAGAAGCAAGGGTCTACAAATGATGCTCGCAATGGGCTACGACAGAAATCAAAGACTGGGACAAAATGACAATGGGCTCATAACACCTATCATGCCAAAGATGCGACCGACAACAAATCTTGGCCTTGGATGTACCCCTCTGTGTATAACCATATGTGGCTGAAGTCCTCCAGTTAGAAGGGTTAATAACCCTCCTCAGCCAACCCTAGCAGAAGTGCGCTTACCAATATCCACAGGTAGAGTCATAGGTAACTTTATAACTGACATATGTAGTAGCAGTGATGATGAGGATCCCACATCCAATCTACCTAGTATTTTTGAGGATACCACTCTTTGCATGATTAGTACCCTATCCTTTGAACCAGACCAACAAAATCATGAAATTCGCTTAGTATACCCCCAACTGATTGACTACGACCAACGAGGACCACCGATTCTTGATACATTTGAAAATGATGAGGCACTCTCAGAATTCATGGGACTAAAGGATAACATTCTAGAGGGGGACCATAAATCAGGGTTCATAATGGAGTTGGACACACCTTCCTATTACAGGGAAACAATTGAATCCTTTAGTCGCAAAAGTGAGAACTTAAGAATAATATCCAAGTCCTTGAGTGAAAACCACACTGTGGCACTCTCTGACCAGAAAAAATTAAAAAGAAAGGACACATCCAACGATGAAAACCTCTCTGAGGTGCCCAAGGATGGGAGATTCAATCTTCCTTTAAGAGCTATTCATTAGGAAAATTCAGTAGTCTTGGTAGAAAAATGCAATCCGGTCAACCGAGGAACAAAGGAGACCCCACATATCACATTCTATGCAGAGTCACTACTATCAGAAGAACAGGAACTCCTAGCAGTATTCCTAAGGGAAAGACAGATAAACTTCACATGAAGTTATGTTGACATGCCAGGACTTGATCCAAAGACTTTGTTTCATCACTTAGCAGTGTATCTAGAATCAAAGCCTGTCAAACCAAAGCTTCAAAAAATGCACCCTCAGATCGTTCTATTAGTCAAAATGGAGCTAAAAAAGCTACTAGATGTAGGATTCATATGACCAATAGATTATCCAGAATGGGTATCAAACTTGGTACCTATTTTGAAACCTAATGGAGCCATCAGAATCTGCATAGACTTCAAGGACTTGAACAAAGCATGTCCAAAGGATGACTTCCCGCTTCCCAACATCGATATGATAGTAGACATGACAGCTAGACACAAGATGTTGTCACTAATGGATGGATTACCAAGGTATAATTAGATCATGATAGCAAAAGACAACTAACACAAAACAACTTTCACTTGTCCATGGGGGACATACTATTGGAACATGATGCCATTTGGCTTAAAGAACGCAAGAGCAACATACCAAAGGGCCATGACATTGATATTCCATGACATGATCCATAAGACCATTGAAGACTATGTCGACGACGTCTTATCTAAATCCAAAAAGAAAAAAGATCACATAGCAACCCTAAGTGTTATTTTTGACAGACTGGGGGAGTACAAAGTTAGACTAAATCCCAAGAAGTGTGTCTTCAGCGTACAATAAGGTAAATTGCTAGGATATATAGCATCAATGAGGGGTATCGAGGTAGATCCAGTAAAGGTAAAATTAATCCTTGAGATGGAGGTACCAAAAATATTAAAGCAACTAAGAGGCCTTCAAGGCAGGCTCCAATCCATTAGAAGATTCATAGCACAACTGGCGGACAAACAAAACCCATACTCTCACCTACTCCACAAGGGAGTAGCGTACAAATGGGATACCAAGTGCGAAGAGGCATTCAAAAAAATCAAAGAATATCTACTGACACCACCAGTCTTAATGCCCCCAATCCCAAGAAAACCATTGATTTTATATGTGTCAGCAACAGCAACAGCCCTTGGATCTCTCTTGGCTCAGCACGACGAAAATGGAACAGAAAGGGCCATTTATTACATCAATAGGACAATGGTTGGTAATGAGCTAAACTATTCATTCATTGAGAAATCATGTCTTGCAGTAGTGTTTGCATCTCAAAAATTTAGACATTACATGTTGGCACACAAGATAAAGCTCATTGCCAAAATTGACCCCCTCAAGTATCTACTATCAAAGGCAATGCTCACAAGAAGAATGGAAAAATGGGTGATGATATTTTCAGAGTACGACATTGAGTATGTGGAGTGGAAAGCAATTAAGGGCCAAGTTATTACAGATCAACTAGCAGAAGCACCTATTTATTCTGAGAATCCTCTTGTCTCAGAGTTTCCAGATGAATCCATTTTTAACCTTAATGTAGCTGACCACTGGAAACTATACTTCGATGGCGCATACACACAACATGGATCAAAAGCTGGTGTCTTCTTCACCACCCAACAAGGGGATTGCATACCAAGGTCTTATAAGCTGGCATTTCCTTGCACTAATAATATTGCAGAATACGAGACTTTGATTATACGTCTCAGAATAGCAGTGCAGTGGAACATCATAGCTCTCAAAGTATATGGAGACTCCCAATTGATCATAAATCAAGTCAATGATGAATATCAGAACAAGGACAACAAGCTCACTCCATACAAGAAATTGGTGGAGACTCTCAAAGAATCCTTCATCGAAATAACATTTGAGCAGATACCTAGAGCCAATAACAGAGCAGCAGACGCCATGGCAACAATTGGGTCCCAGAATCAGAAGCTTCTCGTGCCCACATTCGAGGTACCAGAATCAAAATTCGTGTGTGAAATCGTTGGTCCTGGCGATCCTTGGTATCATGACATTTACACATACCTTTGAATAGAAGTCATACCTACCGACCTACCATCAACCCTAAAATGAACCTTTGTAAAAAAAGGCATCCATATTTTTCATCCTAGGGGATACCCAATATCATAGGAGCATAGAAGGAACCCTACTACGCTGCTTAAATGTTGAGAAGGTATTAAACGCTCTAACTGAAGTACATAATGGTATCTGTGGTTCGCACTCGAGTGGAATGACCACAGCTAAGAAATTGTTGAGGATGGGGTATTATTGGCCCACAATGGAAAGAGAAGCACATGATCATGCCAGAAAGTGTCTACAATGTCAGCAACATGGGGACCTCATCCATGCTCCAACTCAAGAGCTTCATCCTATCATCACACCATGGCCCTTTTCGTAGTGGGAACTTGATCTCATTGGAAAAATCACACCCACTTCATCTAATGACCACAAATTCATCATAACCGCAACAAAATAATTTACTAAGTGGGTGGAGGCCATACCCATGACATATATAACTGGGAAGCAGATTTCAAAGTTCCTCCTGAACTATCTCATATGCTGCTATGGTGTCCCACAAGCCATTATCTCAGATAATGGGAAACCATTCAAAAATTAGGAGGTTCGTGACTTATGCAAAAAATTCAAAATCTAGCATTGCTTCTCCACCCCGTACTATCCCCAAGGCAATGGCCAAGCAAAAGCTACAAACAAAACCATTTTGAAAATCCTTAAGAAAATAGTCAATGACGCAGGTCATGACTGGCACCTATAGCTTAATCTTACCTTCTGGGCCTATCGAACCAGCATCCACACACCCACTGGCACCACCCCTTTCTCCCTGGTCTACGG
Source organism: Sequoia sempervirens (assembly GCA_007258455.2). Lineage (NCBI taxonomy): Eukaryota > Viridiplantae > Streptophyta > Pinopsida > Cupressales > Cupressaceae > Sequoia > Sequoia sempervirens. The sequence goes on along the minus strand of VDFB02370729.1, from coordinate 93,156 downwards.
ATTAGAAGCGGTACTCCCCATTGAGATCGAGCTCTCATCCATGAGGATATCACTGCAAAACCTCATCACAGATGAAGAGTGCCAGGTATTAAGACTAAATGAGCTGGAGCTACTAGATAAGTGATGTATAGATGCTTTGAATCATTATAAAGTCTATCAAAATAAACTCAAAAGGAGCTACAACAAGAAAATCAAAAGCAGGACATTCCAAGTCGGAGAACTGGTATTAAAGGAGAATCAAAAGAATGTCCCAAACCCAAGCAGCAAAGGCAAGTTTGAACCCAATTGGTTGGGACCGTTCATCATCATAGCAAGTTACAAATCAGGGGCATATCAATTATCAACACCTTAAGGGGAACCTCTGCAGGAGCCTATGAATAGCTCTCATCTTAAAAGGTTTTATGCCTAAATCTTTCAAGGTATAGAACCAAAAAATTTTAAAAAATCAGAAAATGTCCTTAAAAAATGGTTACTTCGGTGAAAACTTGGCAAACAAGCATCTTGGTAACTACAAAAAAATCAAAAAAGAAAAAAATCCAAAAAATCAGAAAAAGAATTGAAAGTAGTAAAGAGAAAAAAATCGTCCTCTAGTGAAAACCACTTCGGTGGCACTTTAGGCAAGTACCTTGGTGAAAACCTAGAAAACAAGCGCCTTGCATAAATAAGCACTTTCCATCCACCAGGATCTTTACGGCTTGTTTTGCATCATCTATCCATTACGCTTCCATCATCCATCGCATCCAGGTCTCCATCTATCACTCATCCACTCGCATCCGCACCATAGCTTGGTCCTGTGTTCATATCATGATCCCTCCTAGTACTACTCGGCCCATCCTCAAGGTCAGTTTGTCCTACCTTTATCGGAGTAGTCTATTGCATCATGTTGGGGGCATGTTCTCATCTGATAGGATTCGTGTATATTCTTAAATTCCTAAATATCATAAAATCCAAAAACATCAAAAAATCAAAAAATTCAAAAACATCAAAAAATCATCAAAATCCAAAAACAAGTCAAAAAGTCAAAAACAGAGTCATCTTGTCGAACTATGTCATCTCTAAGCTTGAATGTAGGCAAGGTTGATCTTTGATCATCCCCCGAGACATTTAGGTCAATCCCTTTGGAGTCCGTCATAATAAGCTAACATCTCATCATGTATATCTTCATCTATAAATCAGTCAAGTCATCAGTCGAACTACGTGGTCTCTGCATATATAATGTAGGCAAGGCTAATCTGTCAATCAGCACTCGAGACCCCTAGGATAGGTCTTTAGGTTAGTCTCTTGGTCAAAATCTTAGAAAATCCCAAAACATCAGAAAATTCAAAAAATCAAAACATTTGGAAAATCTCAAAAATACCAAAAACAACCTCAAAACATTGCAAAAGATAAAAAACATCCAAATATTTGAAAAAATCCATCCATCTCATCTCTCTTGCACCTGCAATAACACCATCCATAATAAACTGATCGCCATTCTCAATCTTTGGCAAGACAATAAAAAAAAGCTTGAATAGGTCAAAAGTAAAAACTCAAAAATGTCAAGTCTCAGGTTTAATTCAGTACGTAAACAAGTTGGTCATCTCTTCATATCGATAGCCCATCATCCAATCAGTCCCATATCAATCATCTGATAACATCATGTCCTAAGATGAATCCTTCCTACAATGGGCATTATTTATCAGAAAGAACACTTTGGATAAATGAAATGACGTGCCGCCATCCACTAACATGTCCTAGGATGTATCCTTCCTACAATGGGCATTATCTTTTGGCAATCATTTCAGTTCTTATCCTTAAAAACGCATTCCCTTTTGGTTAGCGGTATTGAAGAACATCAGCTTGTTTGTTTACTTTGTCTTTTCTTTTGATTTATCTTATTGCACTCATTCCAAGGACCTTCGATGATATTTGAATGAAGGATTTAGAGAGATAGGAATGGGGCAACAATCATTATCTTTTTTTTGTTATGCTTGTTGGAGGTTCTTGTAATATAACATCGGCAAATACTTGCTTTGTTAGGTATGCATGGAGGAGGTCTAGGGAAACTTGTTGAATATTGCATGGATAGGTTTACCTTTTTGTGATTTGGTCTAAGATGTTTGAAACTTCTAAAGTGCATCCTAGGAAGGTTTTCGTATGTCAGGTGTGAATAGGGATACTCTTATCTGTTTGTCGAGTCAAGGTCCATCACACTAGATACAACGCCATCCTAGTTTTATATACATTGATGCATTGTACCACGTGTGTTATCAAACATAAGAAAATGTGGCCCTTTGAAAATCCCAATTCCTCAACAGGTAATCATCATCATTTGTATTTGCATCATCTTGTGTCTTGTTGAAATGACTTCTTCTTTCCTTGCTAACTGCACTAACAAGGTACTATGACAGTTGATCATCATCATCATCGTCATCATCGATCTTGCATCCATAAATAATTAGCATATTGCATAAACATATCATATAGGAAATATATGCATCATCATATAAACATGTCATCATAAGCATTTTTCAAAAATAGATGCATCCATTTCAATGGCATTTCATCCATTACATTAAATGCATCATATTGCATCTATCACATAAACCATCGCATAACATCTACAAAATCATTTCATCATCATTTTTTGCATAATCATAATCAATAAGTATATAAGCATTTAATTCATTTGCATGTACACACCTGCATAGTATCATGACATCATCATCACATTACATTTATATTACATTATGCATCATCATATCACTTTGCATTAACATAACATCACATCCTATTAAATGCATCACATACATTACATCATCATTTAATACGTTTAGGATAATAACATTTGTTATTCTAAGCATCTCATAAAACCATTTCATTTGCATCATATCATGACCATCACATTCATATTACATCATCCATATCATCTCATAAATAACATCATAAATCATTCATCGCATAAATCATCCCACATAAGCATAAATAGAATAGACCATCACATACAAAGCATAAATGCATTCATAATCATGAGTTACATATCATATACACCATAGATCATATCATCTTACAATCCATATCACGTATCTCATTTGCATTATCATAAATAGATCATCATATAGACAACATCATTGCACATCACATTATACATATCATAGGTTAACATAATATAGATTTGTTAGTCATAATCATAATGCATACGTCAATAGAAATAATTGCATCCATAACATATAGAAGTAAAATCATACATGCATAAATATGGAGTACACATTGCATCACATCAAAATCATCATTGGCTCATATATCATCAATAATGTAACTATCACAGTACAAAAAAAAAAAAAAACTGGATCATTATACATATATGTCAATCAGTACAAAAGGCCCATTGGGCTATCAAAAATGAGCCCATAAGGCACAAAAAGTATCATAACATCTTGATCAAGCTTGGTCCCTGTGGATGCTACCCTCGCCTCTGTCACCGTGACCCTCTGTTGGTCTGTGGCTGACCCACTCTAAATACTCTGGGACTCTCTGCTCTAGGTACGGCCTCATGATAGTATCACCGATAGTATCATCGATAATACTCTGTCTCTCAGACGGCATCCCTGTAGGATCAAACTGACACTGTACCCTGAGAGGAGGATGCTTTCATGCTCTCTATTTGTTGTCTTCGGCCTAGCTTTGTGGCTACCTGTAGCTCTACAGCTTGTCTCTGTTGTATGACCTAATCCCTCTCGGCCCTAAGCTGCGCTCTCTCGGCCCTCGCCTGATCTCTCTCAGCTGTCATGGCCTGCAGCTGCACAATCAAAGTGTCCCATGCATCTGCCTGTCTTGATGGTTGTACCTGTGGCTACACCCAAGGAGGACCCTCGCCCCGTGGTGGTGGGACTAGTGGCACCTGCTGCTGGTCCTACATGTGCACATCTCCCTAACCTGGCTGGACTGGAAGCACTAATGGTGGATCCTATTGAATCTCAGCCCTCCATCCTCGTCCTCCCCCTCTGCCTCTGACTCTTCGCACATCTGGGACTGCACCTAGTATCATCAACCGAAGCAGAGGCCAGAACAATCTCTATAGGCCTGGGTGGTGCCTAGATCTGCTAACCCCTGATCATAAGCCCATGGCCGGGCTGCTAGCTGTCAAAAATTTTCTACTACCTCTGAAGCAGGAATGTACCGCCCCCATGAGACCTGTGTCATGGTGCGGGTGAAGACAGCTACATAATCATCATCGAGACGATCCTGCAGCTCCCCAAACTGACGTTGCACGCACCAAGGTAGGTACCTCTCGAGCATAGTATGCTCACGCCCCTGCATGAAATGATCTTGGCGGCAGTAAAATATCTGGTCAGCATTGTTGACCCATTTAAGCCGACCAAGATATGGGCGTCAGGTAAAAATCTGCATCTCATCCAAGACCCTCCTCTAATAAGGGATCCCATGCTCACCAGTGTGTGTGAAGGACACACCGCCTCTGTATCGGAACACGAGGGGATCATTTGGCCCCATCAAAATTGAAATGACATGCAGATGCAGTACAAAAGTATGCTCCCATGCCCAGATGTGGAGAAGAGTCACCCATGTTCCCAGCACTCTGCCATCCATGTAGACATACTCATGGAGGTCTCTGTAAAGTGACACAAGAAGAACAGGCCCCCGTGCAAAATGAACCAGCCTATTTCGAACCATCTGCTCCCAGCAATAACCCCAGCCGGGACTGAAGTATCGTCCTCGCCTATCAGGGGCAATAAGGCCCGAAATGATAGCTGCAATCACCCAGCAGTAGGGGGTTCCAGGATCCTATGTCACCCGAGCTCTATCTGTCCCTCGTAGAACACGATCTCATCTGTAGCAAGGACTCTGAAGCAGGCCTCACACCCTTCGTCCATGTCAAAAATAGTTTGGTGACCGTGAATCAGCAATCATAAAATCTGCCAAATGTCCTCTAGAGTGACGGTGGCCTCACCAATGGGAAGATGGAACGAAGACGTCTCGCTGTGCCATCTCTCCGCCAGTGCTGACATCATCCCTAAGTGAGTGTGAATCGGTGCTGCGTACGCAATGTACCACAACCCCACAATCCGGAGTCAATCCTAGTCCCTGTCACTCAGGTCTCATAAGTAGCCGGCCAGGTCCCGCAACCTGTGATCCTGAGAGTAGAGCTCCCTCGCTGCATCCCGCATAAGGGAAGGTCACCATGTTAAAAGTTTTGAAAAAAATCTTCATCGAGCATTCAAAAAAACTTCCCTAGCAGTGCAACCTGTGATGGCGTCGCAGTTTGATTTTAATCAAACTCCGACGCTAGGGCTGAAAAGAGCCAAATTGTATTGCCGCGATGCAGTTTCCCTCCCAGCAACACACTTTGAGCAAAATTGAGACCGTCGTGTCGCACTTTGCAAATCCACCCATCGGCCCCAAGCTCAACGTTAGAGTTTTCAAACTCCAAACTGCATTGCGGCGGCGCTATATCACATCGAGTGGTGCAGTTTGAGTTCTAAGCGGCACTATATAGCGTTGTTGTAGATGGACTGACTCTTTAAAGCATTAATTGAAGCAATAAATGAAGGACGAAGCTCGTGTAAGGACCACTTACCGGTGCCCCAATGCCAGGTGGCCGCTAGTACGACCAAACTCGATCAGAAATGTGTAAGGGAAGTTGTCATTGCACCATATCGTCAGGAGATTTGAGCTCAAATATTGAGGTTACTATTGGAGGTGTTTGAAAATGACTTGAAAGTGACCCCTCAGGCCCCATTTAAACATGAAAATTAGGGTTTTTTCACCCTGATTGGCTATCATGTTAGGGTTTTGAACCCCCAAACTTGTTTTTGTCTAGTTGAGGCTTGTTTTTCATCGTTTTATTGCGTTTAGACATGTTTTTAGCATCTTAGAGTCTTTTCATACCTGTCGGGTACTTTGTCATCTTTTTTCTAGAAATCACCCAAAAATTGGAATTTTCGTCCAATATCTTGAGGGGGCATTATATTGGCATATTCTCTCCCGCCAGGCAACAGTGGGGCAAGTTTCTAAATAACAAAAAAATTGGCTTTGATCGAGATCATTTATTCTTTGAACCAACGCAACAAGTCATTGCTTTAAAGAGGGGAAAAATGTAGACACGTAAAATATACCGATTGACATTGTGCATCTGATCCTGACTTACTAACATCATTTATTCTTGAATCATCCCTCAGTCTAACCATTTAATCAAATCTCTTTATCTGATTATCATCAATATTCCTCTCTTAATTGAATAAATCATTTTATCTAATTAAGTCAATCTCTTTTGTTAATTAAATCAATCTATCTGATCTAATTATCCCTATTTAATTAAATAATCAATTTATTTGATTAAATCTCTAAATTCTATCCATTGAATTAAATAAATTAAAACCTTATTTGATTTAATCTAACACCATCTCTTTTAATTAAATAAATCAAAATCCTTATTTAATTAACCTCTTATCATATTCCTCTCATATTTGATTTAAATAAATCCATAAATTTGAATCAAATAGGTCACATCATCTAACCTCTCTCATTAAATTAATTAACCCCTAATTAATTTAATCTCATCTCATGTCCCATCCTCTACATAATGCAAGTTGCACATGAAAATAGATTTAATTCATTTATTAAATCACTATTTTCCTCACAAGGAATCTTTTGGAATATTCTCTCAATATGAATTCAAAAATTCCAAGTCAACATGTACATCCAACAAGGCAATAAATTCATCTTACATGTCCTTTTCCTTGAGCCAAGTGGCATTTATTGCATTTTCCCTTCCCTCTTACAAGTCATTTCAACAAATTTGAAATTCAAAATTATGCATTTATTGGCACAATCCCCAAATCTTACACATCCTCCACCCATTCATAGTTTGACAAGTGGCATCATGTCATTGGTTGAATGTTAGTCCCACATTGCTCAAATTTGGACATTCATCCATCTTGGCATTCTATTAATAAAGAGCTCATCTCCTCATTTGATCATCCACAATTTATGCAAAGTTACCATGCTCAAATATCTCTCAAATTTCATCAATTATCATTGAGTTCTTAGCTAGGTTTTTGAAAATTTCAGGCTTGGAGCTCTCATCCTTCATCAACAAAGTGGATCAATCATCTTCAACACATCAAGTTTACATCTTAGGAATTGGGAAAGGGCCAATTGTCACATCAAATTGGCACCAATTCCCCCATGGGATCATGAGTTTGCACATTTAAATTGGGATTTAATATATTTTGTTCTCATTATCATGCTTTTCATTGTTTTCTCTCCTACTTTGAATTATAAATGGATTTCATGGGGAATCCTTGTTTTGGCTTGCAATCTCTTGTCTAACTTGTTTATTCTTGTTGTTTTGTAGGTACCAAGGTTGGGGTTCACACACTAAGTTTTACCCACATGTAATTTGTCTATGCATCTAATGTAAAAGAAAAAAAAAATTATTCAATAATAAATGCATCATTTGAAATATAACTTTGTCCAAACTTTTCCATTTCATAATCAAAGAATCATTCCAATAATATAAGTATGATTTAACTTTACATAAATATATTCAAGATAACGTTTCACATTATAATTTCCATATCTAGATGGACTCATGATTACATACATTGTTTCAACAAGATTTACAAGAACTAGAAATACAAATGGTCAAGAATGTCCTCTCAAATCTTGGCCTCCAATTGCATGAGGAGAAGCATCACTCAAGCGCTTTTCTGCCAACTATGGACTTACTACGGTCCCCTGTACATCTACCAAACTTGGTAAGATGGCATGCCCTTCAACAAAGAGATTGGTTTGGTAACCTCATCCTTCAAATAGCCTTTTATGAGCATAGTGATGTGTCCTACACATCTATAGCTACCATAATACCCACTACCTCATATATGATTACCTCATCCTAGAATGTAAATTGGATCACACAGTGAACTGACAATGTAGATAGTGGCTACCTACACTACTTTGGCCAAAGATTCATCACCTAGTAACTTTGAGTGAAGTCATCTATTTCAAGACATTTAATTTCTTGATTTGTATTGACCATTAGTATTCTATTCTAAGGTTATCCCCTTTCACGTGGATTATCCTAACCCTAGGAATAACCTTCCCATTAACTTATATATAATTTCCTTTGCTATAAGAATCATAATACAACTCTATCTTATGTTACACACCTAGAGTATTGTCAAACTACGTATAGTTTTGACATTCTATGAATAGTATAAATGGTATACAATCATATAAAAACCCCATTATAGTATAAATAACTATATACATTTAAAACCAAAAGAAATGTTTCCCAATACAAGAAATAAACAAAGAACTTTCAAAAGACTTGCAAGCATCGAAACACACATATAATACAATCTTTCCAACATGGCATCATAATAAACAATCTTTTCAACATAATGACAAAGGAGTAGAAATCAACATTCCTTTTTAAAGATCCAGCTAAATAATCTTCCCTCCTAGCTTATTGGCTCAAGATCTCTTGCAACATCCACTATGAACTACCCAAATTCCTCTACTGGCTTCTCTCTAGATCTCTCAACAAAATCAATGTATAACAACAAACAACTCTCTCTATCTCACAACTCTCAATTCATTTAGCACAAAAATTGCAGCAGAATAACACAAGGAAAATCATAATGATAAGTGTAACAATTGGTAGAATGGGTACCTCTATTTATACTAATTTGTGAGCAACCAAAGGCTACAAACAAGTTAATATTTGTACTACCTTTCTAACCTCATGCAACAACTCGCCAAGCTAACTCACAAGTTTGCAATACATAACAATCCTCACCATTTAAATGGTTGAGTTGACTTGTTATAAGGGACAACAAGCTCAAAACAACTTTCCTAATTCAAATTCCTTCACATATTGTTGCCAAGTTTGCTCTTGATTGAGTCTCAATGCTATTTACAGACTTATGCACATTTTGCAGAGTTTGTATACATTCCAAACACTTGCAATATGACACCACATTCATATGTTGGTGCACAAGATAATAGAATGTGGTTTGATAGTTTCAAATGGCTTTTAAACAACATTAACTTCTTATTCATATGCATACACAACAACGTATAAACTCTTACGTGCTTTATTCATTGGTTTGACTTGGTCTTAAAGTTCTTTATGCATTGGTTAACATTGTATTGTAGGCTATGTTATGTGATATATGCACTTTATTCACTACAACACTTCACTTAAGAATAGCACTATGTTATGCGCTTGGAGATTATCTCAACAAATTTCATTTATATGTGTGTGTGTATATCCATCATATTATATATATATACATATATATCAATATATATCTATTTCATAAAGTTATCAAATACATTTAATTATTAAACACACACACACACACACATATATATATATAATATAATATATATAGATATATAAAGAATAATATTACATATATATATATACAATTATATATTAATATATATGTGACTATATTAACTTATACACATATATATACATATACATAATACCATTTTAATATCTTTATAAAAACACTTGTACTCACAATTTCTTCGATCAACATATATATATATATATATATATATATATATATATATGTCATCATAATCGGTATTCCCATGCATATGGGTAATCCGTCCATGAGCATGCGTAGGTACGTCTACCCACGTATACTCATGTACGTATTCACTCATATGTATGAGTACCATAAACACGTACATATATACCTATATATATACATTTTATGCATATATCTCATCGACATAACAATAAACACACAAGGAAGGATTTCCACTTAACATCAAGACTTCATCACCTACCTTATTTCAAACATTCATGCAACAAGATCACAAATCAATAAAAACATACACAACTAGACTAAAGATCACTTACCATCTACCCAACTGACTAGACTCAACTAGGACCAACTAGGGCATGAGTGTGTGAATGCTCAGTAAAGTCGAATTAAAAGTTACGAGATCAAGTTCTTCTCTTGAGTGATACTTCCCCTCTCTTTTGGAGGCTTGAACGTGTTCCTGCATTAAGCTTAGTTCACCATAATAGTAGTTAGTTGAATCAATGTATTCATATACATCACATACATGTCATATTCATAATATATATTTCATATACTGAATAGTAAATAATTTAATTGAATCAAACATCCATTCATCATATTTCCATCAAAATTCATAAAAACACATTCACATATATTGAAGCAATTTACCAAACTAGGTAATAGTAAATAGATAATAATACACAGGGTGTAACAATATTTAGTTCTAAACCAACTGTAATGTCATAAAATAACTAGGATCTATTGGGTAGAAGGAAAAGGGCCTCATTAGGATCTACTTGAAAAAATAGTTTTGTTGAAGGTACATGAAGAACTCAGCTCACAAGCTCTTTAGAAGAAGTTAGGAGACTTATACTAGGCTAAATCCCTAGTTACCAAACTTTCCTATGAAAGAAATTGTATACCTTGATAATGGATGATGATAGCTCTATGGCCAAGCATTTGAATGAATTCAATATGATTATGACCAATTTGCACTATATTAGAGTAAAGATGGGGAGGAGTATCATTGTATGACATTTTCATCTTCTTTGCTAGACACATAAGATCACTTGGTGATGGTAATTGAGAGTACTACCTCAAAGCTTCACATGGATGAACACATCAAAATAGACTATAATGAGGATAAAAAGGAGAAAACTTATGAATCCAATGATGATTTTGATAGATCTTCATAGGATTTATTGGGCCTACCAACAAGAAAACAAGTAGATATTACCCAATTAACATCAATTAAAAAATATAAAGATTAATGATGAGTTTGAAAGCAATGGTAGGAAGGATTGGATGCATATCAACCATATGGTAATATCATGATCCAAAGTCTAGGACAAGGTCTACCTAGTGCTACATGCTTATGAAATCATAGCATGTGGATGATGTTGTTCCTTATTTCACATGTCCATGGTCCAATGTGAAATTGCAAAGGAAAAGAATGTGGTTGTAGTACATTATGTGGAAGGATTAAGTGCATGACTCTTGGGGAGGTTTTGGAAATTTTCTAAAGTAATTCCATAGAGAACTCCTAAGATGTTGTGGCTCTAAGGTACATGTGGCCATTAGATTGTGTAGAACAACTATGATGTGCACATGGCTAAATTGTATAGTCGTATGCACTTGTGTAGAACTAATAGATGTGCATATGTGTGTGATGTGTCTTAGTGCTATGTTAACACACAATTCAATGCTACATGAGATTTAGCATTCTTAGTCATATGCACAAGATGTGCTAAAATTTTCCTTGATTTTATGTGTGAGACATGTGTGTGGGATGTTCTTGACTTCATATGTAAGACTTGTGCTTAGATCATTTTCCCTTTCTTGTAGAAAATGGTGTTTATTGCATTTTAGTTTGCAATGATAAAGCCTCAAATCACTTGTGCTTTCTTGAGGAGTGATGACCCTCATTACACTTGAATATACTTAAGGTGATAGTGAAAGAAATAGATGTATGTAATGATACATGGATGATAATGTGAACATATGCTATGTTGTCATGCAGGACCTTCAACCCTTGTCGGACCCCTTAACCTCTCTAGTGGCACCCTCACTAACAACTTGGGATTTTGGTGTAGTGGAAGTTGGTCTTTTTTAACAAACTAGAGACTCTATTGGGGAGGGTTCGACTCTCGCTCTCGACGCTCTTTCTACCTCATGGTCGATTGTGTCCATTTGGACCTCTCAATTAGGGGGTAAACTATTGTCATATGGGACCCTTAAAGCCTCGTCAACACCCCTTAACCTCTCTAGTGGCACCCTCACTGACGGCTTAGGCTTTTGGTGTAGTGGAAAATGGCCTATGTTAACAAACTAAAGATTTATTTAGATGTGATGTACAAGAGGGAGTTCGTCTCTACCCAAGAATTGTGGAAAAAACTAGTAGATAGGTGTGATTACTATTTGAATCAAGGTCCTTATTATGGATTCTTGTACATGTGTGGAGGGAAGTTAGTCCCTATTCTCTAACACTAAAAAGGTGAGGATGTATATGAACTCATGCTTCATTATGGATGGATGCATTAACACTTCATGTACATGGGAGTAGACTACAAATAAACATATAGTCACAAAACATAGTAGATTCAAAATAATGTTACTAGCGTTGAAATGACTCCATGAAGTGAATTTAGAAGTGTGATTTGCATAATTACATAGATGTTGACTTCAAGGTGAACTATTTAATGAATCATTAAGAGAGTTTGGCTAGCATGATGTGAGTCTAGTGTTATGTATTGGAAGTTCAACCATATCAAAGTGAAGTTAAGAAACTTTGTGTGCTTGTAGTCCTAAGGAGAATTTTAAATCATCCTATGTGAATATAGACGTAAACTACCATAGTTGATGATCCACAAAAGTGAGCATGATTCATTTTGATACCAAATTATGTGTGGATGTGTGTTTATTCAATATGGATGAAAAAGGAGGATGTTATGCATTTGAATAGTCAATTGTCCTCATGATATGTATATGAAATTGTTAAATTGTATACAATTTTATTGTAAATGGAGTCACTAAATCTTCTTGATGCAATGCATGATTTTGAAGCTTTTTTGGAACTAGAATAAGGTGCTCGAATGGGATGAATCTGTATTTTTCTATGTAGCCACTAGTGTTTCTAATGTCGATATTGTGTGAAATCATCCTTAGCTAGAGGGGGATGATGCAACTATTGAGTATGGTGTAGGAGATGGCAAATATCTATGAGAAAGTATTTGTTCTTGCTAAGAGATTTTTGAAAAGATACTTATGTCTTAGAAAGATACATCATATTACTCACTTTTCCCATGGTTCTGACAATGCAAAGAGGTATGTATCTATAACTTATTTAAATGCGGAAAAATATTTATGGTTTGGTATCAATGATTCAATTCTTGACTAGGAAGACAAGTGGAGGATAATTCAAAACCTACATCAATGATCTAGGTCTAAATAATACTATGAATTATAGAATGTGCAATGAAACATGTTAGATAAGGTGGAGAAACCTGTAACCTATTCATACAAAGATTAAATAGTAGATTTTTTATGTCTATTCATATGTGAGAATAGGGTTAAATAAAATGATGTTTTATGTAGAAAATAAAGAGAAGATGAGAATTCCTTTGATCAAAAAGTGGTTACCAATTATCCAATTCTTTCCTGCAAGGACAATTGGAGTATCATTCACAAACTATCTAAGCAATGCAATTCATTCAAATAGTAATATGAATTATAGAACCCATAATGGAACTAGTTAGACAAGATGCAAAAACTCATGACAATTTAGATAGACAGATGTAGTAGAATTGATACTTATATTCGCATGTGAAATTGAGGTGAAATATAATGATGTGTTATACAAGAAAGTTTAAGAATGAGAATTCTTGTGATTAGAAAAGGGTATGCACATATTTTCAAATTTGTGTAGACTACAAGAGAAAAGTATTAAATGCATAAACCATGCAAATGGAAGTAACCAAGTGATCAAGATAGAGTGATAAACTATTGGAATAGAGTTCAGAGCTACCAATTAATGTGAACTAAGGGTTTTCTTCTTATTTTATAATGTGTATAATGCTAGTATTTATATTGAGGTAAACTACTACTAGCTATATTTGTGTGGATAAGAAACTACCATGTGTCAAACTCATATGGTATGGAAAACATGTGGTGTTAGATGCCACCACATGTTTTCCATACCTTAACTTATTCAAAATATTAAAAAAATATATGGCTAGAAAGTTAAGCAGTAGTTCATTATTTTGGTGGCGGTTTCATAAGATTTTATTGTAGAATGTATAAATTTGATGAGGCTAAAGTTCAAATTTGTTATTTCATATAGAAAACATGAATTCAAGAGCCAAAAGGGATGTTCAAACCTTAGGATTGTAAATCCAAGCCTAAATAGGTGGGATATTTTTGTTAGAAACTTGTTTTCATTGATGTCAAAGATCGTGTGTTGTCATTTGTTGGGAAAATGTGTCTCAACCTTGCAATTATATAATTTATTGTTGATAGGATGTATTTAATATAAATATATGTGTGTGTTTGTGTGTATCTATATATCCTAGTTACACTGATAAGCGTAATATACAATGGGAGCACGGGGTGAAGGGCAGGAGTCCTAAATGTGTGTTATTGTTAACATTTTTTGTTAACAAAAACTCTTAAATGGTTTAAATACATTAAATTAATTATATTGTAAATTTGGACCATTCATTATTAAGTTTCAGATCTAATGGTAGATATTTTATAAGGGCCTTGTATTATGACTACAGTATTGAGTCTAATAACGAATGTGTTGTCTCTGGATCTATGGTGGTGATACTTCTGTGAGAAACTTTCTCTGCAAGTATATTGTAATCTTTGTGATTTTGAGTAATATATTGGGCAGTTTTTGGAGTGTGGGGTTTTTCTCCCAAAAGGGTTTTCCCCACATAATTCAATTTGTTGTGGTATGCATGATATTTATGTTTAAGTTTTTGTAACCATTGAAAAGATTTGTAAAGTTTTGCATTATTCTCCTCTTAAGATTAGTGTAGGAAGTTGTTTTTCTACCTTAGCTTCCTTACAAGTGGTATCAGAGCCTGATCACCTTTGGTTTTAGTTGTTGATTGTTAGGTTTTTTGAACTAATCCATATTTGAGTGGGAGCTTGTGTAGAGGACACTTTGTGATCTTGTTGCAGGAATTTTTAGATGGCCAGTTCATCAGGGAAAATAGTTATAGATAAATATTCTGGAAATAATTTTGAGATGTGGAAGCTGAAGATGGAGGATTTGTTGATAGATTGAGGTCTATGGGATGTTGTTGATACAAAAGTTTCAAGACCTACAAATCCTACTTTGGCTACTCAATATGATGTTATGGACCATAAAGTTGGGGTTTTAATCAGATTTTGCTTGGCAGACTCTATTTTAATTAATTTCCATGAAGAGACCTCTATAGAGAAACTATGGAAGAATCTTGGTGAGATGTATCAAGCCAGATCCTTAGTGAACAAGATTTTCTTGAGGAAGAAATTATATTCCTTGAGAATGGAAGAGAGTGGATGAATCACAGATCGCCTGGAAGCATTTAACATGTTGGTGGCTTAATTGGCATCAGTTAGTGGCAAAATGGATGAGGAGAAATATCAAATATTGCTTTGTTATTTTCCTGATTCATGGGATTCTCTTGTTGGCTATTAGGAGTATTGTTATTTTGAAGACTGAAGATGTGGTGGGTTCTTTTCTTTTTGAAGAGATGAGGAGAAAGGTATCCATCAGTTGGACAAAGTTATCTATTTCAGATTGTCCAACATCTCCATCAAAGATAGAAGACATGAGTGGAGTACCTTACTAGAGTGCAATTGAAAGTTTGATGTATGCTATGGTTTGTACTAGACTAGACATTGCCCAAGTAGTGGGAGTTCTTTCCAAATATATGTCTAATCATGGTAGAGTTCATTGGGATGCAGTTAAAAGAGTCTACAAATATTTATGTGATACCTCAGAGTATTCCTTCTGTTATCATAGTAATTTGAATGAAGATAATATTTCCCTTAATATTCATGGTTATGTGGATTTATATTGGACAGGTGATATTGATAGCAGATGATCCACCAATGCTTATGTGTTTACTTTATTTGGTAGTGCAATTAGTTGGATAAGCGATAAGCTATGGTTGCTTTGTCCAGTACAAAAGGTGAGTATATGGTAACTACTCATGCTTGTAAATAATCCATTTGGCTTAAGACACTATGTTCAGATATTGGAATAAAACAAGGTGCAGTGATAGTTTATTGGGATAGTCAGAGTGTGATTTGTCTAGCTAGGAATTTGACATTTCATGCCAGGACCAAGCACATTGATGTACAATATCATTTTTTTAGAGATATGGTCAAAGATGGCAGGGTGAAGTTGGTTAAGGTAGAGACTTTGATGAATGTTGTTGATTCTTTAACTAAGCCTGTAAGCATAGAGAAGTTTAGATGGTGTTCAAATACTATGGGCCTTTCGGCCCCTAGAAATTAAGAGACAATGTTTACTCCCTCCCGTTGCTCTTGCAATGTGTTCAACAAGTGGGATATTTTTGGGGAAAATGTGTCTCAACCTTCCAATTATATAAGGTTTATTGTTGATAGGATGTATTTAATATATATGTATATATATCCTAGTTACACCAATAGGTGTAATAAACAATTGGAGCATGGGGTGGAGGGGAGGAGTGGGATGCATGTTAATGTTAACTTTTTTTGTTAACAAAAACTCTTAAGTGACCAACATACATTAAATTAATGATATATTGTAAATCTGAACCATTCATTATTAGGTTTCAAATCTAATGGTAGATATTTTGTTGGCTTGTCTTGCCCTAGAAGGTAACCCTATTTTATGAGTTCATTGTATTATGACTATGATATTGTGATGTATTTTGAGAGTCTGATAGCGGTCGTGTTGTATATGGATCTCTAGTGTTGATACTCCTGTGAGAAGCTTTGCAAATATATTGTAATCTTTGCACATGATTTCTGAGTAATTTATTGGACAACTTTTGGAGTGTGGGACTTTTCTCCCAAAAGGGTTTTCTGCACGTAAATCATTGTGTTGTCATATGCATGATATTTATGTTTATTTTTGTTTAAGTTTTTGTAACCGTTGAAAAGATCTATAAAGTTTTGCATTATTGTCCTCTCAAGATTAGTGTAGGAAGTTGTTTTGCTACCTTAGCTTCCTTACATCATTAAGTTTGTTGAAATATAATGTAGCAAAAATCATTAATTTAATTTAATTTAAGGTTTGCCTCAACAAAAATCAAATTTAATGTCTAGTGCTCCATTTTGGGGAAATATAGTAAATTAAATTTGATTTTTGTTGAGGCAAACCCTCCCCTTAGAGGCACCCCAATTTGGAGATTTAAAATTTGAAAATAAAAATATTGTTTGTTGTTTTAGGTTGGCCTATGTCTAGCAACCATATGTTAAGGTGAAGATTTGTCTACATATAGAGAAACAACCTCTCTTTCCAAATGACATATTTCTATGTGGTTGTGTCCCTTGTTGAAGATATATGAAGTTTTTTTGAGGAGCATTTGAAAGGAAGAAGTCATTGAATATCATTCCTATTTAGAGCAGATCTTGAGGAAGAATAAGAGTAGATTTTGTGTGAACAAAATAGAAGATCCATAGTAGATTTTGAAGTGATATATAGCAAATTGTGAAGTAGACTTAAAGGTGGATTTATAGTAGACATTTTGGAGCAAATCCAAGAGAATATTATAACATATTTGATTAGACCTTTTGAGGTGATTTTACTACAAATTTAAGGCAAAATTTGGGAAGGAGTTATAGTAGATATAAGAGGAGATTATAGCATATTTGAGCATGCCTTATTGTGCTAGAGGTTGGTGCTTCTCGCACTAAAGAGATTGGTGTATCTTGCTTGGTTGGTGCCCAATTGTGGAGATTGGTGTCTCTAATGGGTTGGTGCCTACAAAGATAAGCGGAGATTGGTGTCTCCAATAAGCCTACTAAAATTTAAAAGTGTGCTCATCAATTTTGAATTCAAGGATTTAAAATTATGTACACATTATAACAAATATGCATTTATGGCTCATAAGCATTTTACATAGTGAATTCACTTTTTTCCTAAAATCTTAATTTTGGCCCCTAAATTCTCCCCCACCTTGGTGCACATACCTATACACAAAAGGTGAAACCATGCAATGAGAACCTTGCATATTCTATTACATTATATAAACCCATTATAATATCCCTAGATGTTTGAGTATTTACTTTACATACAAGTTTTTGAGTGCTTCCCCATTTTAGAATTCGCATGCACCTCAAAGTGGGGGAAAAATGTAATAGTTAAACCCGTACCATTTCCTATTTAGTTTTGTGCCTATTTTGAGGAGAGTGCTTTGATACATAGACATATTGCCAAATAGTGTATTTTTGTGCAAATTCAAGTCCTTTGCCCTATTTTATCCACGTACATGTTGCACATATTCCTATACACTAACTACCATTTACCATCCATGATATATTTACACATCTTTATCTATTTTCTCTATAGAACTTATTTATCACACCCATGCATGCACATACTTGGATTGTGCACATGTTATCTACTATGATCTAAGCCCATTTCATGTTATAAGACTAGTTCATGATTGTGAAGTTGTCCTTGTAGTTGTAGAATTGTCCCACCCAAAAATTAAAATTTAAAATTCAAATTGGGATGGCTCTTGCCTTCACCCTTCCTACTTAGGGTTGACCAAACACAAATTTGCATGGAGTGTTGTTATGTCCTTGTATTTAAAGCCATTAAATGCATTCATTTTGATGATCTAGGAGAGCATTATTCAACTATCAATTTATTTTCACTACACAAGCATACTAGAAGCATATGCATGACTAAATATTGTTAAATTTTTTTGTCATACATATTTGTATATTGTTATTTTTTTATCATTTATACACATTTATATGGGTTCCTTTATGATATAACAACCACCTTACAAAGTTATTTATAAATATTGCCAATGAATAGATATCAACATGCATATAAGAAGTCTAGACAAATTAGGTGAACTATAGAACATAAGTCTATAGATTATACAATATGACTTCGTAGGTATATGATAGATCCATGGTTATATATTTGTCCTTGGTCTCCAAACTAGTTTGATTCCAAGGTTATTACTAGACTATTATTAATCTTAATATAATAACATATTAAATTTAGATCCATATTATATTTAATGCACTCATTAGTTATATGGTGAAGTACCTTTATTTCTATTTATTTTTTCTACTTTTAATTACTTGTGCAAATTATCATAATATTTGAATTATTGGCTTAATACACCATTATATATTAATCTGTGTTAATCATGCTTACTTGTATACATTTGATTTGATTAGTCTATAATAAACCTAAGGAAAGTTTTTCCTTTTGAATCATTTACCAAACTAAAATATATATTTTAAAGGAAACTTTAAATTACTACCTACTCAAATAGAATTAAAAGCATCACATTATACCACTTCAATGAAATGATTTTTTTTAATAATGTCCACCAAACCAAACAATATGGAAGATTAAAAATCACAACAAATATACTTTCCCACCAACACACCAAACATAAGAATTGCGCAATTAACCTTGCAAAAAATTTAAACATTTTTTCACATCAAATCTTCTATTTAGATCTTAATTAGCCAATAGGCTACATATAGTGTGAGATTTGAGCCTAAAACAAGTCTCACACCTATAAACGACTATTGAGCCATTGAAAAACAAGTTTTAGCCACCGTTTAATGGCAAATCAGCTACCATTTAATGGCAAAATTCTCCAAAATATCATATGAAAGCCTCAAAAATCTCAATTATCATGTAAAAGCCAAATACATATTGATTTGTCAATTAGATGAGAACATTCTATTTCTATTTGCAATGTTTTTTTGCCAATTTGATGACAACTTTCCTTTTTTCATTTGCATCGCTTTATGTTTTCATTTTGCATGCAAATATTTCAAAATCAAATAATACCTTTCTTTAAGGAAAAAATCTAAATCTGTCTAAGTTGATTTCATCTCATTATTTAGCACTTATTATTAATTGTTTAATCCAACCAAATGCAATTAGAACTTGCAGTACATTGCATTCATACACACCTAGACACAAACACGTACTCTCAATATATTAACATGCATATAATTTTCTATTGACATAATCCTTGAACCTCCTTTAACTACCTATAAATACTAATAATAAAAAAATTAATATTTTATTACCTCGGAGCCTCAAACAAGTTATCTACTATCATTCAAAAATTGATATTAAAAAAATAACCAGATTTTAAACCCAAAAATTATTTGGATAAAGGAGGTTTGTTGAGAAAATACAAAACTTCAATAAAGCAGGAGGCTCAACCCATAGAGTGACGTACAATCTGTTACAAGACTGCCATTTCCCTATACGAATCAGAAAACGATGCTCCCCTCTTACGACACATTACAAACCCTACTGCAATTGCTCGCCGTTTGAGAAGTGCTGAAATCTAGAAAAGAATAAAAAAACCATGGGTAGAGGGCCTAACCACGGGTTAAGTTTGCTTTTAGACGAAGAGATGACATCGGCAGTAACGGCATCGTTGTTTGGTGTGGCCTCTTTCAAAACTTCTATAATTAGGAGCCTATTTACTCCATGCTACGAACTGGTAGACTTGGTAGTTGATTTATTAACGCTTTTTTTATTCATCGACTCCTATTAAATTGGGCGTGGATTTTTCTTAGTTGTGCCAGAATTCGGAGAGAGATGGGAGCATCGGAGGAAAGCGTGGGCGCGGGGTCGAAGTTGAAGTCGGCAGCAGTGCTGGAGCAGGCCAAGATTCATCTCGCCACTGAGGCCGGGAACGACCTAAAGAAGAAGATTGGCCTTGTTTATCAGCTCAACATTTCACCTAAGGTGAATCTCCACTCTTTCTCTTCCAATGTTGTTCATCTTTCTCTCTGTAGCAATTCGGAATCGTTTTCGTTTTTCGGTTTCTCTGAATAAGGTGGGCTTTTTCTCCCTTCCGTTGGCTCTCTAATATTTTGGGGGAAAGCACAGTCTCTGGTTTGCCTATTTCAACGCTTGAGTTGTTTCTAAATTAGTAGATTTTCTTTACTGGGTGCCCTTGGACTTTAGATGCTACAATTCGAGTATTTTACTCGTTAATTTTTTAAAAATTTAAGGTTTTACATGTTTTATGGAGATTTGAACAAAGATCTCTACTATGAAATCTGTGATGATTCACAAGACTAGATTTTCCTATTTGACAATTCCTAATTGGATTTAAGATAACAGAACTTTAGCAGGCTAGCTTTTCCCATTTGACAATTCTTAAGTGGATTCAAGACAACAGAGCTTTGGGGAAATATTGAATTGTGACCACAATTTTACATTATCTTTGCTTTAGTAGTTTAGTATAAGTAGTAACTGGGTGTCTAATTGATTTTGCTCCTTATACTGTTTTAGATTTCATGGGCTACATGAAACGGTATATGGTTGAATGGGTTATATTGGTTATGAAAGGTGACGTAGATAGTCATGGTTGATGTAATTGTAGCACGATCTGACAGGATTTGTGTACACATGACCCCTAGGGTGTCGATTTCAGCAATGAAATTATTGTCTGGATTTCATTACATGTTGAGAATGGCTGAAATGCCCTGCATCACAGATTCCCCTGAACAAATGGTTCTGGGTTGGGAAGACTTAGTTTTCAATTATGTGCCATGGGCCTTATTAGGTGTCAGTAGGTTGCACTGTTGCTGTTTGGATTTCTGCATATAGCTACAGTGGGCCTGGTAGACCAGGTAATACACAAATCACCTTGGACTCTATTTTTTATTTTTCTGTTGGATATGTCTCATTCTTAAAAAACCACTTGCCTAACTGTTTTTCTTCGAAAACTACTCAATTTGAGGCTTCATCTGGAAACATAGATATCAGACTCTCCTAAGTTAAAGGATCAAATCTCCTTAGCTCTCTCAATACCAGGATGTAAAGTGGCAACCTTAAAAAGAGAGACAGAGAAGGCCTCATTTGCAGATCAAACAACTCATCAGGTGTAGCCACATCTTTTGCTGAGCTTTTGTGCGGTGAGTTACTTTTCCAAAGTCAGAGTTGGCTTGAATCGAGTCTGCGCGAATATCCAGCAATGTATATTCAAGGGATGTGTTATGAAATTTGCAGCTGTAATTAAATTTAAAGCCCTTAAGATTAGCATCATAACCTTAGTGGTAATCTTTGAACATTGCTCCCCTGCCCCTGCAAGGACTTTGGTGAATTGACAGCATTACCTTGCTACACTAAGAGGGCTTTTGGCCAATTGCCAGCATTACCTCGCTACGCCCTCTTTCTTCTCATTGTTTTGACTTATTATGCAGAGTTACTGTTTCATGGTATAGGGCACATATTGTATGCTATAGGATTATACTACAAGAAAAATACAAGCAATTCACAGTAAAATTGCGTGTCTGGCATAGACATAAAATTTTATGTATTAATTTTTTGGTTGCAGTTTTTGTATATTGACCATTGCCTGGTTTGTGGCATGACCCTAATAACCATGTTCAGAAGAAACGGTTATTGTGAAATTCTTACAGTAAGTGTGAGCTGGTTTTTGCTGTAAAGGTCATTTATTGTTTTTGCAGTAATGTTTTGAATTTGACTTCATAGGTTGGTTAGCTTCTGATGATTGAGGTCCCTCTACTGGACCCACCATCAGGGCATAAATTGAGGATATCGGAATTCATGCGGACCTACACAGTTGAACCTACAAACCAGAAGTTTAGTGCAAATTGATATGATGTGATCAGACTTAGCTTATGTGATTGTTTGTGACCTCCTTCTACATGTGTTGTTATGAACTACTCTGTTACTTGTTAGAGCTATGCTAGTTGTGTGCTGATGATAGCCTGATACATATATAGTTTTTTTTTCTGGTTGCACTATCAAATAGTAACAACTTCAGTTTGTAAAAATACTTAGGCAGAGTCTATATTGTGCACAATTAAGTTTTGACATCCTTCTAAGAAGGACATGAGATAACTTTAGACTGTCTTTTTATTTATGGCACTTTTTTATAATTTTTTACGTTGTGTAGTAATCTATTTTCTATTCAGGCACATATTATTCTTTTGCAATTTGCTGTTGAAACAGAAAATTGGGATAGATGAGGAGGTGTTTGTTGTGGACCTGAAGAATGCTCAAGTCACGAAAGGTGCCAAATATTTTTTAAGTTATGCTCTCAATTACATTGATTTAATTTTTACATCTATTATAATTTATAAATGAAAGTCCTTTGAAATTAGATTTTGTTTTTTTAAGGCATGGATAATTATATGGTTGATTAGATTAAAGCAGAGACTGGATAGAAAAGTTATCTTTGTGAAGCAATGAGACACCTGGTTGTAAAATTAACCCAGAATAATAATGCTATATGAAAGGAGTAAGATGCTATATCTAGGAAGTCTAATTTTCATGCAATCACAGAATTTTTTTATTTTGTAATGACCTGTAATATGCATGATTTGAAGAGTCCTACAGTTCTTAAAAGCTGTATATTTTGTACTATTTGTTTGCAATTAACCTCTTATTTTAACTATAATTAGGCCCATTTGAAGGGAAGCCAGATGCAACATTTTCCTTTGTGGACAATGATTTCCTGGCAGTGGTTACAGGCAAGATGAATCCTCAAATCGCTTTTATGAGGTATTTGTTCTGTTAGTACTTTGTAGCTTGTAATTTTTGCAACCTGTGTTATATATAATCTTAAATAGTCTTAATTTGCAAGGTAGTTAAAGCTGAGCACGGTATACCATTCACTTTGAGCTTTCTAAAGGCATTTAATCTAGCAACATCTTTTACAACCATATGTGAAATATTCATACTATTTATAATTTATTGTTAGCCTTAGAGTAAACAAGCAATCCAGCAAAGAATTTTTGCTTTAAAGGATATACTTAGGTCGTATTTTTAATTCATAATTCATCACAATTCTACGTAAGTTAATTTCTCATACTGTGCAGGGGCAAAATGAAGATTAAAGGGAGCATGAGTGCAGCACAAAAGTTTACACCCGACATTTTCCCAAAGCCTTCAAAGCTATAAAGCCAATGCTCATCCTCCAGCAAATTGCTTTCTTTTTCTGCGGGTTGTGCATAGACATTTTCACCATCAAATTTAGCATTTAATCCAAATTCTTGCAAATGTCTCATGTTCTTTTTAGGGCATCTTCTATTCGGGTAGACTTTATCACAGTTTATCATTTTTATGGCTATATTAGGATGTGGACACACTATTAAATTGAAACGGGGTTTAGAGTAATTTCAATTTGTTATGGAGAAGTTCTTTGAGATCCTGAACTGCACCTAGAGAAGCTTTTCATCATGGAACTGGTTTGGATGTCATGACTACAGATGCAGATCCGTTCCATTTGGTATTCATTAAATTTAATGGAGACAATATTCTTAGTAATAATCACTTGCTAATTTATATTAGCAATATATGATAACTTTAGAACAGTCAATTACCAAAGTTTGAATTTGCTGGTATCGGAGTAAAGATTCTAGTAACCTTCAATTACTGAAGATTGAATTTGCTGGTATCAAAATTTTAAATGCTTTAGTAACCTTTAATTACTGAAGTTTTAGTTTGCTGATACATTAAATATCTCATTTACTTCACCAATGCTTCTTGTTATTGATGTGCATAAGACCCCCACTGTCGGGTTCAAATGTGTAATGCGTCTGGACCTTGTCACTAATTCAGTGCCTTGGGTGTAAATGTATGGACAACTCTGGTTATCGTACCTTGGGCTATATTTCCTTTGTCATGATATTTATTTTATTTTACTGATGGCCTGGTGTTGTGCTTATGTATATGTACACGTATTATCAGTTGTAAGATGACTTTGTTCTAGTCTAGATGCCTAACAGGATTAAGAAAACAGGTTACTCAGTTTTTCAGCATCAAATTTGAGAGATTGTTCTGCGTTTATGTGATTCTTGTTCCCACATTCCACTGCCATAATTCCCAATTAGAAGCTGTTTGCTCTCGAGGACAATCCCAATGGTGATTGTTGCTTGGTTATATTTTTATATGATTCTGCACTTCCTATAGGGTCATAGATACAAGATCCTGTCTTTTGAGATTAGCAAACAGAGGTAATAAGATGATGTCAACGTCATCTGGGATTCCCCTGCCCATTAGTACAGGTTCTTAGCGTCAAGATGAAGGCAATTGCAAATGGAATTGTTGAGAGAAAAAGTCTTGAAAGAAAGGCCTACTCTTGGAAAATTAAGTTATCTAATTGAAGTGAGTCCAAAAGAACATAAGCTATCTAATTGAAGTGAGCCCAATTACCTGAAAGGTATGTTACTTGCGCCGTTAGTGGTGCTTATCGAAGTTGATTGGAATTATTCTTGAAGCATAAATTATGTCTGGCTATGTTGATTAAGTAGTTTAAAATGGTGCAATGGCTAACTTACCCCAAGCGGTAGTTGGAGGTAGTAATAAATACGCACAACCCTGTGAATGGAATTGTTGAGATTGGTTTTAACTTTTATGGGGAGTGGCATGAATGATTTAGTGTCACCAAATGAAATATGTGCACAACAACCCAGTGAAAGAAATTGTTGAAGTTAGTTTTAATGGGAATTACGTGTTTATGATTCAAAAATTGCCAAATTGGTGCAAGTTGAATTCGCTTCATCAATGAAGATAGGATGACAATTAGCCTTAGTGTAAGGCATGTAGTGTGATCAGGTTTTCAGTAAGGATCTTTAACAACACTTAAAGATGAACACATGAAGCCAGTCTAAAGCATGTAGTGTGGTCAGGTTTTCAGAAACGGTCTGTACTAGTAACAACTCTTCAAGATGGACATATGAAGCCCATAGATTCAAAGAATTTGAATAGCGTGGACCCTGATATACATTTTCATCATCCCGAGCATTCATCAGTTACTAACATAGTAAACAGGTTTTCAGATCACTGTCCGATACAAAACTTAAGATCAAAATATAAGCAAGAAACATCAAACATTCATTAAAAAAGCAGCTGTAGAAACTCCTTGAGCTTGAACTTACAACCCATCGTGTTGTTTTCTATAGCGATTTTTCATTTCTGATGATGCTTTGAATGGTAGCCCCTAGACTGTTCTCATCTATTGGTCGTTCAAATAAATCTATTTGCACATATCTTTTTATACCGTGTAATTGGCAAAGTATGTATAATCATAACAATGTACACTTCACAGAGGGGGACAACACTGGTGCCGTCAGAGGATCCCCGTGCAAGGAAAAGAGAAAACCTGAAGTTGTGATTGAGAATCCTTTGGCTGAGACTGTACTGGTGCGGTCAGAGGATCCCCATGCGAGGAAAAAAGAAAACCTGAAGTTGTGATTCAGAATCCTTTGGCTGAGACTGTACTTCAAGCAGGACAATCCATTTCGGTCCTGCTCCTCTTTAGAGCCTTTTGGTGGATTCAAACCACATTGACTGTTTGTTTGGCATCCCTCCTCTGTAATGTTGTTGTCTGGTGAGGTCAGAGGATCCCCATGCAAGGAAAAAAGAAAACTTTAATGCAAGGAAAAAAGAAAACCTAAAGTTGTGATCGAGAATCCTTTGGCTGAGACTGTACTTCTTCAAGCAGAACAATCCATTTCGTTCCTGCTCCTCTTCAGAGCCTTTTGGTGGATTCAAACCGCATTGACTGTTTGTTTGGCACCCCTCCTCTGTAATGTTGTTGTCTCCATAATTTGATGTATTTTGTTGGTCATTGATCCATGTTCCTTGTAGTTGATCTTGATGTAATAAATTTTTGGGTCCTTTCAAAACCCATTTTTAATTCATAGCTCCAGTAAAAAAAACATTTACCTTAACCACCTTAACCAAAAACAATATAAACTTCACATGACATTTGAAAATGGAAAACAAACTAAATTCTATATCACTCCCAATTTTTTACAGCAGCTTATTCAAGTCCTCTGCTTATAACTAAGGTTTGAGGGCTACATCAGCATGCTTTTTGTAGAGTTGTCTAAAAGGGCTCAAAAAAGTGAGACTAATAGTTATGCACTAAGTCATGTTTTATTGGTGCACTGATGTGGTATTACATGATTTCTTACTTTTAAGATGTAAGAAATACATTTCATTCAATTATGGGTAGTCATCAAGTCATCATCAACACTAATAACTTTAAACTCACAATTATTGATCCAATATTGTTAAAAATATTTAACATTAAATCAGCAAATATTATAACAACTATTAAAACATGCTCAGGTACTAAGTCCTCTCCCCTATTAAAAATATTTTTTATCGGACCAAAATCGGTTACCAAGAACATTCTGATAAGGCATCAGCACAACCGATTGATTGTTACTGGAGACTAAAGCACAGCTATCGGCTAGCCGAATACATTTATTTCCGTAGTTACAAGTAATAACAGTTATTTATTTCCTTAGTTACAAGTAATAACAGTTTTTAATTATAGTTATGCATCTAAGTACTGTATATTTAGATTTTTTATGCAATGTCTAGTCAATAGTTGGTTATTTAGTAGTATCTTTCTATGTTACTAATTTACATGGATTTCACGAGTGATGATGATCAAATTTACCTTGACAATTTTAAAGAAGCTGATTTGAAGATATTTTAATTAATTGGTATAGTTTAAATTATTTTTCAGACTATTTAATAAAAAAGAAGCAGTTTTGAAAAAGGTAGACAGTAAATTTATTATTGGAAGGCAGGTATGTTTCTAGTAACATTATAGTTAGTAACACTATAGTATAATGAGGATATATTATCTATAAGCAATATTAAAAATGCATTATTTTTTGAAATTGAAAGAAATCAGACTTGTCTATATATTTATTTTTATTTGCATTACTAGATGCATTTGAATGTTTAGTATTTATTTTTATACATAAAACCTTGACAAGGGCTATTACTTATTCTACTTCAATATTATTTTTTCTGTTTATAATAATATTATGTTTATATGTAGTGCTAGATGCGTTTGAATGTTTGTTTAGTATTTGCTTTTGATAAATAAGACGTTGATAAGGGGTCATCTCTTGTTCTATTTTAATGTTATAATCTTTATATTCAACACCTTAACATTGCATTAGACGCAATTTTGCTTTTCGGGCATGAATCCTTTGGAAAATAGTACACAAGGATCATCAATAACCTATGCTATAAGATGAACAAGCCTATCAAAACAAAATTGGGCTCACATGCTTCTTGTTGAACAAAACCTTGTGCGTGTGATCACTATTGCAGCACCACACATCCTAAAGACAACACCAACATCTAAGGTCAAGGAAGGTCAACATGGGGTGATGAGTTAGAGTTATGATTAGATAGTGGCTAAAATGAACCGAGTGGACAATCCCTCCTTTAAGCTCTACTATGTCAAAGGGGTTTCCCTAAAGAGAAATGAAAACAACATATCAAGCCTCAACAAGCCATCCTCAGTGCATGATGAACTCCTAAGGTTTGTCACTAAATTCATTATATATTGGCTATTGTATCTAGACCTTCACAACTTCAATCAAGAAAGCAAAGATAGGATTACACATGCAACCAAAGATATAACTAGTCAATGACCTAGAAATATTAATATTACTGGCATCATTTGCAATTTGAAATCCCTTATAGTGCGACAATCTAAATGTTCATTACTTGTAGGATCCCATGAAATGTGCAAAGGCAAGTAATAATGAGTTGCATGAATTGTAGGGTCTAATCTATATATAATCTATGAGGTGGGAGTAAGAGAAATATAAACTATTTGTTTTATCATCTAGCCATTAAAAATATTTGCCTATTCATTGGATAATAGGCACAATGAGAAATGGGAGTAGATAATCATATGAATCTACAAATAGGAATTAAACACACACTTGCTCGTGAATAAATAAAATAAGATGTACACATAACTAGATGTACTTGAAATATCTACATGTAATCAAAAGCACTCCACATGCATTAATGAAAAGATCAATTGAAAACCATTACAACAATTTTTTAGCGTTGTTACACCAACTAATTCATTAACATAGACAAGCTAGCAAATGTGACTTGAGAGATAAATATGCATGTCATCTCCTAAAATACTTTAGGTACATTTGGAGGCATCCAACTATGGGGAGGTCTTTGCAATACATTGCTTTCTTAATATTCATACAAAATGAAACCCAACCTCTACATGCTATGACATACAACAATTGATCTCCTAAGTATACTAAGGTAGCCTAATACAAGAATGACCAAAAGATCTACTTATTTGAGAACCACATATTTATAGCATTTCAATCGTGCCCTAGATCTCTTGTTGACATTTGCTGAAATCCATCTCATTTTAGGGAAAAAACCTTTTTCAAATATTAAACTCATTAGCAAAAGAGCACAATTAGATATGATCTTCAACAGTTGAGATTGATTGAATTTAAAATTGATAGAAACAATGGATCATTCTCCTCACCTTGCACATAACTTTCTATAACCACTAACATTTTAATGTGGATTTGATCAAAATTAAATGTTGGGATGTTGGCCTATGGTGCAAATATTTGATTATACACTATTTTCTTGACACACAACATGGGGCACCATAATGTTCTCATTAATCCATCTAGCAATGGCTACCAAATCTATTTAATGAAGGTTTGCTAGGTCAAACTAACCATCCACAAGCCAACCTTGAGCCTTGCTCATGGTGAATTGAATGTAACCACCCATAGTTTGCACTCAAAACATTTTTGTTCATTGATCATGGCTCCTATTATTTGAAGTCATTACAAGCACCTTGAAATGAGCATTCTATCTTTGAATTGTCATGCAACATCAAAGCAAAAATTTGCATTCCCTACCACAACTTACCATATCCCATCCACATGACACCATCTTGATCATTGCATGAGCATACAAAGACCCCAAATATGATATCATTGATTAGTCCAAGTGACCAATAGAAAATGATTGAGCTCATTACACCACACCATTGCAAACTAACACTAATGCTATAAAACATCGAGCACACACCCACAACAACAAGACCTTCACTACACATTCACAAACTCATAAGATCACCATAGTCATAAGCATGGACACACACACAATAAACAAAGAAAAAAACCCATTGATGATGACAATAATCTCATGGTCAATGACATAATCACTTATTCACACAATTAGATATGGCACACAAGAGGTGTGGGAGTTGTTCGATCAAAATAAATTTGATAGACATACAAGCAATAATGGTTAAAAGGTTTTATAATCCATTAGAGTATGGGATAATCCACATTACAACTTCCCAATATCACCATTACACACCAAGATCTTGAGACCACTTCAAACCAATGAGAAAGCATTTACCTAACATCATATTAGCACACATAATAAAAGGATAAAGGGGGCCCATCACATGTGACATGGAAGATAGCCGACCAATGATGGAATAGGAAGTAAAAGTTTCATTAACAACCATTTAGGGATGCATGGGATGCATGATCAATCCACATCAATACAAGGTTTGATGGCTCCATAGCTCTCAATGATATCATGATCACGTATGCAGCTTAGGGGCTCATTGCAATGCTACAAGATAATGGTACAATATTGGAGGAACAATGAAATTTTACACATTTCTAGATTGCACAAACCACCTAACCCTCCAACTCATCATCGAGATCAATGAACTAGACAATCCATAAGCACACAAATAGATAAAAGGCAAGGGGTCCCATTTGGATGGGTGCAACAAGATTTGTTTACTATTGAACATTCATTTGGTAATACATTGCATAGTGTAATGTTTTTTTCTTGAATTTTCTGCCAAAAATATTTTCTAGATTATATATCCACTACCATTTTGAGTATATACTTTGCTATTATTTAGCATTATAAATTTTGTAACCTACTTAATTCTGTTATTGTAGTAAAATTTGTCTAGGAAATTATTATTTGTTCATCAACATTGCTGAAATTTTCTTATATTCTATATTTTTAGTCATTTAATGTCCCCATTTTTTGGTTCTCTTGCATTGCAATTGGCTCTGATCTTCTTGGTGTGTATCAACCTTATCAGAGAGGTTATTTAATGTTATCAGTGAGTTTAGTTGATCTAGAGGACTCATATGACACTTCTCAAAGTTTTTGACTTCTAATGTGTTCTCCAAAATTCTTGGAGAGAGTTCTTATTTATAGTAAGTCAATTAGTAAGGCCGGATTCTCATTATTTATCATCAATATCATTTCAATGCAGTTTTTTTTATTTTGTTGTTTTTCGACAGTTTTTGCAAATCAAATGCATTAATGAGCTATAATTTATTTATTTTTACTAAGGTTGTTAATTTTATTAACTAATTTACTAGGAACCTTAGTGTAATAGCTCATTGGAATGAGAATTGAAAGTTTTTAATGTTGGACACCTTTTTGGTATTGAAAATGTTTAAATAATAATATATATCACTTTTTGGAGTAATAAGGCGTGTTTAATTTATAAAGTGATTTTATATTATTTTAAGGATTATTTATTTCTCTTTTGGATATTTGTGACTTCTAAATTTCTACTAATGGGACGAAAACCCCAACAATTTTCCTAATGAACAAAAAATCGAGAGGCAATAGATGATTTCAACCAAGGATCGATGGTGTGTTGAAGATTTGGGATTTGGGGATGAAAACCCTCGAATTCTATCAGAGCAATTTCGCACAAAAGTTGTTCGGGTGCTAAACAATTGAAAATTAAATAATTTATTGAAAGTTTGCTAGCAAATGATAAATTATTGTTCTCCGATTTGGAGTAAGAAATTATCTGACAATTTTGAAGTTATTTGTTTCATGAACATCTTTTTCCATGGTACCATTATTTGTATGAAACTAGGTTTAATTCTAAAGTACCCAATGATATTTTATAAGCCATGCCATTTATTTATTGTCATACCATATTGAGAGAGGCGCGGACTAGTCTAATGTTATCGTTGTTTTTTTATGAGGTTGTCCCAATATCTTTAGGACTCTATTAAACATGTTGTGCAACCTTGAAGAGGATTTGGAAGAATTAGAAAAGGAAATCACAACTTTTTGAGAGCAATGTTTGAATGAAATTGGACACATATTTGTCCATTCAACACCTTGGGACCGTTGAAAGTAAACAAAGGGGTAGCGCCACTTTTAGGGAAAGAGTTTGGATGATAGTGGGACTCTCAAACCTTCCATACAACCTAAGGAAAAGTATGCAACTATAGGAGATTGATTTAGAGTTCTAGAAAGAAATCTGTTTTTTTTAAATCTACAACACATGTAAAGGTCAAAAATAATTTCTAATTGTGATATGCTTTTCATTTTTATTAGCAGTTTTGTATAGCAACACTTCAATATTATTCTTGGAGATCTAAGAATTTTTTATTTGTAAAATTGTTTGATGTATATAAGTGTTTAACAAAATGTCAATGTCTAGTTCAATGCATGACAAATGTTTGTAATTTTTTTTGTGATCATTAACGGTAGTAGCAATTGTTCTTAATCATAAAATTCATATTTGTGATTAGTCTAATGTTCCACCAACTGTTTGACAAAATATTTGTGTAAAAATTGGAACAATTGCAAGTTTATGGAAAAATCTTGGTAGGGGTTCTTACAGTTAAAAATAACTACAAGAATAGGCAAACTTTCCTGCTCTTTATGCTCAAATTAAACCAAAGAGGGTGCTTCTATAGGTCCTCTAAATATATTTAGCCGATAGGCTATATATTGGATGGGCTTTCAGCCGGAAACAAGTCTCACGCCGCAAAACTGCTATGGTTTTCCATCAAACTTTTTCCTGGAAAGCAGATAAACTTCACCGTGGAAGGCTGTGTCAGAGGCTGTGTCAGAGGCGAGTTGCAGTTGTGGGAAGGCTGTGTCAGAGGCGAGTTGAAGCGCTGAAGTGTCTTCCAGTAGTTGTTGGTACTTCTACCGTCTTCGAATTAAATGCAAAACTACTGATTCCCCAGCTGTTGGAGGACTGTTGGAGGTCGGTTTGAATGAATTGAATTCCTGTACAATCTGAAATATCATTCACCAGCTGGTAAGAAGCGTACAGCAATTTCAACCGCCATCAAATCCCGCAAATATCAACCGCCATCAAATTTCCACCCTACTCATTTACTGCTGTTGGCAAATATCTGATAAATCACCGCTTATTTTGCTTATAAGAAGAATGAACCCCACCTTTGATTGAGACCAGTACTCAAAGCAGCCATATTTCTTGCACCACATTGCACACGGAGATTACGCTGAAGACAGGGGACGCATCAGAACAAAGAATCTACACAGATTGTAGACCACACACCACACAGTGCACGGTAATCTCCACCTTATTCCTTCTTATTCCTTCTTATTCCCACTCACCTGCAATGGAATTCAGGCTGGTTTGAGGCAAGCATTTAAAAAGAACTCCATTAACAAAGGAATAGATTTGCAAAACTTTAATTAGTCATAAACATCACTAACCTCCATACTGTACATGCAAACACAGTTAATTAAACACTATATTAGAAAGCTGAATCAAACATAGTTTGTGAATGGATTAGAGAAAAATTTGCATTTAAGTTTGTATAGAGTGTCTTAGCCGGACTTGTGGTACATCCTCTGTATTTATACACTTCTCTTTAATTCCAGCAGCCCTTAACAAATCAGGAAACAACAGAGAAGAGGAGATTCCACCATCTGTAGAGAATGGCATTCCACCCAACTAAGATGAAAATGCAGTGAAAGACAAAACAAGGTGAATCATCCATTCCCTTTACATCTCAAGCACATAACTTGGGTGCCTAAGAATTCAACACAGATCAAAACAATAGAAATTCCTTTAGGTGTAAGTTATATGTAATTGAAGTTTTCATCATTATGTTGCAGCACTCTCTAAAAAACAAACAGTAGAAAATTTCACAAAATCAAAAAAGAAAAAACAATGGTGAAACAAAATAATTTAATGTCTCTACTATATGCATTTTACTTCAAAAATAAAATTACAAATAGTGGGCCTGTAAGAAAATACCTTGGAAAGCAACATTCACTTCAACTGCAAAATTTCTTCAACGCCAATGGTAAAAGGAATGGAGGGTTAACAGCCATTGCCTTAAAATGAAAGGGTTTGCATTGCAATAGGTACCGCGCGGTGAAGCAGCTTGAAACTGGTAGAACTAATTGCTTGAAGGTTCGCCCCTTCTTAATTAAAAGAAATAACCCAACGCCACTGTAAAAACAATAAAAGGTTAGCAGCCATTGAGTAATAATGAACGGGTTTTAATTAAGATAGCGCATGAAGCATAAAAGTAGAAATTACCTTCACCTTTCTGATGTTTCCTTGCTCTCCTCCTGTCATAACCGCCATTGCCATTTCATTCAAAAGAAGACCGCTTGAAAAATCCATGGAAAACAGGCAAATAGGAATACACAGAGACGCAAGCTATTTTAACTCGCATGCAAAATCCCGAAAGTTGAGGTAAAATTAATAGTAGTGCGCAAGCTAACGACAGCTAGTACGATTTTTATCGATATGAATGATCCTTTTATTTTTAGAAGTGACACAAGGATGTAGTACTGGTTGCCTTAAGTTTCACCCAGTTAAACGGTGCTCCGTACGTTCGCGTTAAAAATAGGTTGCCCGAAATAGGGTGACGCGTAGAATAAAAGGGAGAGGCACTTAGCATATTTATATAAAGACGTGGCACAAAGGTGTTTGTGGGCATATCTATGATGCATTTAATATCATGAAATTCGCCTTTGTGTTGGGCTGCTAGATCTTGCCCTCTTGCTTCTCACCCATTTTCCTGCAATTCCTTAACCACTATACAATAGGTGTAGATGCATCCTTTACGAGCTCCATTAATATGCGATATAATACATGAATGTGGTTGTGCAAGGCACGTGTGAGGTGATAGTTTTCCACGTATCAACCATTCTAAAACAAATGGCCTGGAAGGGATGACATCTAGAACAGTAGGCCTTTCCACCATTGATATGGTGACACAGATTGAGCAAGAAACAAGGCAAAGCTACGCAGATTAAAACAAAGCAATTACTGCTTGTATATTTATATTGTTGTATAGTAAGAAAATAATCAGTAATTTGTTATATTACTTAAAAAATAATCTAGAGTGGTAATTACGTTGGAAATTTGTTAATGCATATTTCTGTTTAGATGTTGTATTTTATTAAACTTTTGATATGTTGTTTTAAAAACAACAGGTTAGAGTTACTCAATATACTATAAAGAGAAGTTTATTTAAATGTTTTCCCCGCCACCTATGGTTTCCACTCCTCCAAACTCTTCGTTCTAATCTTGCAAAGCTATATTTTATTGATGCTTTGATTTTTTAATCTGCCAAAGCTATATTTTATTGATGCTTTTATTTTTTAATCTGCCAAAGCTATATTGAATAAAAAACTTAATATTGTGAAGACTTTTTATTATACCAACCTATATTGAATAAAATATTGTGAATAATTAAAGTAATTGCAAGTGATTTAAAAAAAAAAATCTTAAAATAAATCATATTCTAATATTTTTAAGTAGCTCTTATTAAAAATAATTATGAGTTTGCATTCTACATAATTATCAACCATTACAGTTTTTTAGGTGATTTTTAAAAATTTAATAAATTTTTAATATTCCTTAAATCAATCATATTAAACTTACCTTAGATTGAGGGAAGTTTGCATAAGGTAAACTATAAATTATGGTCAAAACTCCCTTTTTGCTTAATGCTAAAATGATCGCTTTTTTTTAGAGCTTAAAGTATCAAGCCCAAGATATGTGCCTCCACGTTAATTGATATGACTAAAATTAATATATCAAGTAAATTATCATTTTTCTAACTTTTTAGTTATTCATAATTTCCATTCTAACTTTTGAGTTATTCATAATTTCCATTTGAAAAGAAAGAAAATAATAAAAAAAAATATAAAAAGAAAAT
Organism: Sequoia sempervirens; assembly: GCA_007258455.2. NCBI lineage: Eukaryota > Viridiplantae > Streptophyta > Pinopsida > Cupressales > Cupressaceae > Sequoia > Sequoia sempervirens. Next base: position 57,598 of record VDFB02370729.1, on the reverse strand, counting down.
ATGCATTTGTAATAGGAATTATTTTTTATATAATTGATCAATATTTTAAAAATTTGATATTGTTTAGATTAATTTTTTTTTAAAATGATAAAGACCTAAAATATATCATGAAGATAAAATGATATGTTTTCACTTCTATATATTAGGTAAAAATAAAATAGAAATAAAAAAAAATATTTAATTACGTCTTACTTATTATATTTAAATAATCTTTTATTTAGAACTAACTCTAATAGTATACAGATTTATAATTATATTTATTTGACTTTGTTATAATTGATCCCTTTTAGACAAATAGTTTACAAATAGTTTACAAATATACTATAGATACATTATGCAAACTTGTCTTGCATAGTGTAACTTTTTGTTTTTTTAATTATTTTTACTACATTTCTATTATAAACACTTATAAACAAACTTATATGTAGTATTCATATTATATTATATTTCTTTTAGTATTTACATTTCTATTATATTATTTTCACTCAATTTGTACTATATCATGCAAACTCTTTTTTAAAGCAAAGTAACAAATATTTATTCTAAATTTGGTTTTCAATGATGTCCAGATCACAGTAATGGACCACCTAACATCCCTTTCGAATCATTATTTCTTTTTAAGACATTATCTTAGATTAACATGCAACTAACATTTACGATCCACTGGAATCCCTTTCCAATATTTATTAAATTTTAAGAAACTATCTTAAATTAGCATACAAATTAACATTTGTTAACTTCTTTTATAAATTCTTACTTATTCTTCTATGTATAAGTTTTACCACTTGTTTATGATATTAAACATACAGTATAATGTTTATCATTTTAAAAATGTAATCTCATTCAGGAATGGACAATTCACATCAACCCAACGAGATCATTGAAATCTCGAGCGGTTCCAGTGGCCCTATTTTGTCAACCAACTCTTCACCGTCAATCAATTGCAATGCAACTTCTACAAGCCACATTCAAGCTTTTGCAAATGACATTACTATTAGTTGCCTTGACCTGGTACAACAAGCAAAGGCCACTGCTCGAAACATCCAAAGTGTGCAAGAATGTGACATTAACTCAATGGAAGTTACAGTACATGAATTCCACTCAACTTGTCAGAAGTTGGGTTCCTTTTGCACTTTCCTCCGTGAAATGAAAGCAGATGAGCTTTATGGACAAGGTGGTTCTGCCTACATAAAAGAAGCATTCCAGAACTACTTGAATGATGTTTAATACACTTTCCCCTTCTAACTATGTATATAGTATGTGATATAACCATGTAACTACAGTTTTTACCAACTTATGGATAGTTGGAAATTTTGTAAATCCCAAAAAGAAATGTAAGCTTCAATATACTATGATTAAGGCACTTTGATACGTGATAAAATATACAATATGTCATTTACTACAATACCATGTAACACGCTTTTGCTTCATAAATATATACAGACAGTATGTGCTACTTGTTATCATATTAGAGCTTTTTTCTTTCCTATATGTTTCAATTCCAAAAAACAAAAAAGATATCTTTGATTACATATAGTGAAGAATAGTAGTTTACTATAATATATCGTGAACAAATGCTATGTCCCCTTCAATAGTTGTCTCTTTGTTGCACCTACATTCCTTACAATAAACTACTATTATAAATAAAGTCCATTCTTCTAAAATATACCACATTTGTAGTATATTAGTTTTACATAATAACTCTTTGAGTAATATATTGTATTTGTGTTTCTTATGGTCTTCTAAATTTACTGAGATTTAAATGAGATGATATTGTATAATAGCATAAATGTCTTAGGCTCATTCACTTAACATAATTACTATAACCTATAGTTAGATTTCCTAATTCCATTGCACCTCAAATGAATAGCACAATTGCAGATGAAGTAGCTTTCTTTAAAATTTTACTATATGTTCTTTCAATGTTTATCCCTTGCTAATAGTACGGTACTATTATATTCACTTATTCCAAATCAACTTTCTGCTTGTGATGTTAGTATTTATCTTCTTATTTGCAATTTCCTCTTGCGATGTTTATTTAATCTACACACTTTACTTCTATTATTGTCCCCCCCTTCTGTTATTCTAGAACTTTTATTTGGTTTATTTAAATCGTCATTTCTTTTTGTCCACACACTTTACCTCCTCCTATAGCACAACCCCCTCACACCTTAGTATTTACTTTGCCTTATTTGTCTTTTTTTCCCTATCCACACCCAGCTATCATTTTTTTCCAATTTAAAAAAATCTTCAATTTCTTGTACTTGTACACCCATTCTCTTCAACTCCCTCCATTCTTTGGCTGCGGTATGTTTTTATTTTTGTTTTTCTCTTTTAAATCTACAAATTTATTTTTTATTTAAGTGAAGCTGCTAATATATTGGATATCTTCAATATCCCTACAGGTTGAAGTATATATATTAGCAATACAACAACCTACTTCCAAAGGCCAATACTTTCATATACATACCTATAAAGAATCACATTTACAGGTATTATTCTTAAATTACTTTTACACAATGTAAATCTTTTTTACAGTGTAATATAAAGTAATGATTGCATGGTCACAGTCAACTAGATTATGGCTATTGCATTTATTATCAAATTAGTTAGCTATACTTTGTTGGGTACAAGAGATATGCATTTCCTACTTTACAAAGTATGCTTTTATATGTCATTTATAATAAGTAATAGCTGTCACCTACAATTTATTTTTGCAAGGTTTTGTGGGCTTTCTCATCACAATGTATTCTTTGACTGAGAATGCAATTAAGTTGATCAATGATGGAAACGTAGACTTCCAACCCTATCTACAAGCAATAGATATCTCAATGTTTGGCCATGGGCCTAAACCAACAAATCACTATATGGTAGAACTCTCTGATGGGGTGCACAAGCGGAAGGGTACACTTCCAAAACAATACAACCACTACATAGATTCTGAAGAGCTCCAAAAGGGCTCTATACTTAAACTCATTAAATACAGTTGCCCTATTATTTGCGATTCAAGGTAAGCCACAATATTTCAATGCTCTTCTACAATATGGAAAATCATAAGTTACAAATTATCATTTTTGGAATCCGCTATGTCAAATCGTGCCCTATTGATATTACTTCTTTATTGTACACTTATAGGTGGATTGTCATATCAGAATTAGAAATCACAGGTTTGCAGCAACATATCATTGGCCAACCCGCCTACCTTTCTGAAGAACAAACCGAACAAGAACATGCCACATCTACAAGCCTTGATAACAATATTATAGTACCACAACAACCTCTTGTGATAAAATATTCCTTGACTGAAAATGCAATCAAGATGATGAATAATGGAAAGCTAGACTTGCAACCCCATCTACAAGTACTAGAGTTTGCACTATTTGGCCATGGCCTTGAACTAGGTGATCGATATAGAGTAGAGCTCTCTGATGGGGTACATAAGCAGAAGGCTACACTTCCAAAAAAGTACAACCAGTACATAGCTTCAAAAGAACTCCAGAAGGGATCGATACTTAAACTCATTAGCTACAAATGCTCTATTCTTTGTAATTCAAGGTTAGCCACCATATTTCCATGCTCTTCTACAAATTTCCAAATAATATCTTCTAGCTTACCATATTTTAACCATTATGTCGCAGTTGTTCTGACTCAAAATACTTATTTATTTAAACTTTTTAGGTGGATTGTCATCTCTGAAATAGAAATCACATGTTTGTAGCATGATATCATTGGTCACCCTGCCTATCTATTTGAAGAACAAGCCCGCCAAATAAATGCTACAAGCTCAACTGCACCATCTACAAGCATCAGTAAAAGTGGTATTGCAGCAAAGCCACCTTCTCACAAGACACTTTTCCACTTCAACACACAAAAGGGACAAGGGAAAGTCTTTTCATTTGATATTATTGATTGTGAGGGCACTGAAATACGTGTAACTTGTTTTAATGAAGTTGCAGACCTTCATTACCTAAAAGTTCAGTCTGGAGAAGTATATACAATATCTGGTGGAACTATTAAGTCAGCTAATAGGATGTTCAACAAACTAAATAGTCAGCTTGAAATTTGTTTAGTTGAGGATTCCAAAATTTCTCTCTCAAAAGATGACCTTGCAATTCCCAAACATAGGTTCTCTTTCACGCCCTTTAAGGAAATTTTACAACTAAACAATAATATCCTTGTTGATGTTATTGGAATAGTCATATGTGTGGATCCTAGCTCAACCATAAGGAGAAGGGATGGGACTGAAGTTCTTCGAAGAAGCATCAAATTGATAGATATCTCTTCATCTACAATTAATATTACTTTATGGGGTCCAACTACTGAAAACGAAGGAAAACAACTACATGAAATGTATCACTTAAAACATGTTGTTGTGCTTGCAATTAAAAATGGCCGTGTCACTGAGTATAATGGAAAGGTCATAAGCACTTTGGCAAGCACCCACCTATTCATAAACCCAACAATAGAGGAGGCAAAACAGCTCGCATCATGGTTTGAACAGAATGGAACTAATGTCACTCCATCTAATACACAACTGTTGGATGGACCTCTTCTGCTGGCGAGGAAAACAATTGTTGATATTGAACAACAAACTACCAATGTGAAATAGACTTTCCAATGCACTTTAAAAGCAACCGTGCAATTCATAAAAACAAATTCATTATGCTATCCATCTTGCCCCCTTGAGTTAGATGGAAAACAATGTAAAAAAAAGGTTGTACAAAATGATGATCAAACATGGTATTGTTCCAAGTGCAAAGCTACAACTACTACATGTACCTACAGATACATACTCCAACTCAAGATTACAGATCATACAGGAATATTATGGGCTGTTGCTTTTGAAGAACCAACCACCAAACTTCTTGGAATATCTGCAGATAATTTATACATGCTACAATTCAATGCTGGAAAAGAAACAGAAGCTGAGACCATAGTAAAAGGGGTGTTATTCAAGAAATTTATCTTCACAATCACAAATTCATATGACACAAGTGCTGCTCAACCACGAGTAAAATCAACAATCACAAAGGTGGATGAGATAGATTTTTTTGCAGAGAATTCACTCATCTTGAGTGGAATCACTGATGTATGTCATATTGCTAATGCTTAGAACTAGCTCAAGCACTTATGTAATGTATATACAACTTTGAAGCATCTTATATAGTATACTTTATATACTTTTGACACAAGTGCTGCTCAACCATGGGTAAAATCAACAATCACAAAGGTGGATGAGATAGATTTTTTTGCAAAGAATTCACTCATCTTGAGTGGAATCACTGATGTATGTCATATTGCTAATGCTTAGAACTAGCTCAAGCACTTATGTAATGTATATACAACTTTGAAGCATCTTATATAGTATACTTTCTATACTTTTGACACAAGTACTGCTCAACCACGGGTAAAATCAACAATCACAAAGGTGGATGAGATAGATTTTTTTGTAGAGAATTCACTCATCTTGAGTGGAATCACTGATGTATGTCATATTGCTAATTCTTAGAACTAGCTCAAGCACTTATGTAATGTATATACAACTTTGAAGCATCTTATATAGTATACTTTCTATACTTTTGACTGCATAAATGGAATCTCAAAGTCACATGTGTATTGAATATATTTATATTAGGGATATTATACGATTAATCTCTTCCACAAATTTACTTATGTACTAAGAGGACATGAATCATATCTCAAGTAATTTTTAAAAATATAATGATTGACAAACTTGTCTCATGAATGTTTAGCTTCTCAATTTTGTAAGTATTTATAATTGTACATTTGATGATTGTAGTTCATATTTTCTTTACAGATGGAAACCTCCACCCCACAAAACATACAATGTCATAAAAGAAGCCGTAACTACTATATTCAACATCAAGAAGAAATTAGCATTCGTCGTCATATGCAACGCATAGGAAAACAAACAATACAATCCAACACACCAAACTCCTTTATGTCAACCCAAAACAACATTGAACCATATAAAAGTACACCATATGAAACAATCCACTCTCTTCAACAACAACCGACAAGCTTACCACAAACAAAAAATTTATTTTTAGAGGCTTCCAAACGATTTCGATCAAGACTAGATAAACTATCTAACTTGGCAACCTGTACAATTTGCCATGAATGCTACCCAGGCATGCACACGAACTCAACACAGAGTGGTCCAATTTGTTTAAGATGCTCTCATGAGAAAGGAAGACATCGCTTCTCATCAACCAATTTTATGGACCCAGGAGTACAACCATATGAACTACAAACACTAACACAAGTCGAAGAAATGCTTATAGCAAGAGTCAATCCGATAATACAGGTAACACATGCTCGTGGAGGCCAATACAAATATAGCGGCCACACAATTTGTTTCCCGCAAGATATCAAAACCATAGCAAAATACCTTCCGCATAAAATTGCAAACTTGGATGTGTTGGTGGTTCGTAGAACCAATTCAAGGCGAGAACATTATGATTGCTACGTAAGTAGGCCTCGTGTGTGGGCTGCACTAAAATACAAAGTTGCAAACGACCCTTACTACAAAGATGTTGAGGTCGACTTTGCATCTCTTGAGGAACTCCCCAATACAAATACAGACATTTCAAGTATGCTTCATAACATTATTGCTGAAAATGATGATATGGTACTACCAAACAGTGCATCAACATTTGACACAGAACTAGTAGACAATGAATCCACTTGCTCCTCATCATTTATGACTAGGTTACCTAATAAACGCCGTGAACTAGAAATCATAAAAGAAACATTGCAAGTTAGAGATCAAAATGATACCATTATTGATTGGCCAACACTTGAGACGTCACTAGTTAATGAATACAATACAGAGGGCCTTTTAGACATGGCTTTTCCTTCACTTTTTCCTAATGGTAGAGCACTACATCTACAACCTCGCTATAGACAAGTTGAAATGCATGAATATGTGTTGCACCTAATGAGGTTTCATGATAATAGATTTGGAAGGCATCCAAGGTTTAGATATTTTGTCTTGAACCTATTGATGCGCCATCGAAGCCAAGGTGTTGCCTCTGTTTTTGTCAAGAAAAATGTCGAGGACTGCATACCAATAACGATAGATAGTCTTCGTCTCCATATACAACAGTTACCTGATACTAAAATAGCTGAACAATTGATGCATTATGGATCCTCCCTTAGAGGCACAAGAGCATATTGGAATAAGTGTCGTGGAGAATTGTCACAAATGATCCACCAAATAGGCTCCCCCACACTATTCTTCACATTAAGTGCTGCTGATACCAAATGGCCTGATTTACACCAATTGTTTTCAAAGGGGGCAACACCAACATTGAGAAACAATAAAGATCGCATAGATAACATTGTTACAAACCCACATACCACCTCCTTATACTTGCATCAAAGATTCACAATATTTCGTGAAGAAGTCTTACAAAAGCTTTACTGTTCAACAGACTACTGGTATAGATATGAGTGGCAACATCGAGGTTCTGCACATGTCCATGGATTCCTTTGGATTGAAGGTGCACCAAACATGGACAAACTTGACTGGACCAATCATGCAAATGTTGAAATAGCAAAAACATTCTTTGACAAATATGTTAGTGCTTGGAATCCTCGAAATCTAGCAGATAGGAACAATACATGCCATCGATCTTCACAAGACGATCCATGCTTATTAACAACACCTGAAATCTTAGCTACAAATACACTTTCTGATTATGAACATTTAGTAAACTGTGTCCAAAGACACACCAAATGTTCAGAATCAACTTGCCTTCGAAAGAAAGGAAACACCTTTGAGTGCCGATATAAAGTGCCCTGGACTGAATGCGCAACCTCTTCATTGTCAGCCAGTGGTCTCAAAAACACTAGTTCTAAAGTACATTGCAAAATATGCCGCAAAGGCAGAAAGAAAATCTGAAAGTTGTATTGATATGTTGACACGCATATGTCGCAAGCAACCACCCCAAGACAAAGCACTTACAGCATATAGAAAATTCATGTCTGAGATTGTAGCTGATCGTGATATAGGTGCGCAAGAAACATGCCACATGTTGCAAAAGCTACCCCTTGTTGTTTGCAATCGTGAATTTATGGTGCTTAATGTTGGTCGTAAAGTTTTCAACCGAATTAGAACAAACCCAAATGAAAATACTTTGCAAAAAAGTTACCTCCAATTATACACACAACGCCCTCCTCAAATGGAAACAATAACACTACTTGAATCTGCACAATCATTCTCTTTCTCTTCAAGTCGCAAACAAACCAAGTGGAAAGAAAGGAAACAAAAGGCAATTATCAGTGTCTTTCCCCGATTTACTACTATTCCAAAGGAGGATTCAGAACATTTTGAGACATTTTGCTGGAGTGAATTACTTCTATACAAGCAATTCCGCAACATTGAGACAGACATTGGTATCGAGAAAGAAACAATTGTTGCAAATTGGAGGGAGATGAATAGACGTAAATACTATGTGTGGCATATTGATCGTGTAGTTGATAAAGAAATAGATCAAGTGGCAGAAGATGAACTAGAAAATGAAAACAATATAGAAAATACAATACACCTAAATGAATGGGAGTTCCTATCACAGTTGGGTCTTGGTACTAGTGGAAATCTTAATTCCCTTGATATGCTTGGAAGACGTGACTTTGACAATTGCAAAAATTGGAATGACAGTACAATACCGCAAGCTTTACATGAAACTGCAGAGCATTTTGTAACCATAAACAAAGTGAACCAAAATGATGAGCCAGCACCATTTAACCTTCACAACCTCCCATACCCACTCTCTCCCAAACAACAACTCGTTCTTACACTTTTGTTGGACCACTATACCTCTCATCAACTTCAAACACCCTTGCACATGATCATACAAGGCACTGCAGGAACAGGGAAATCCTATCTTATTCATTGCATTAAAAGATCCTTTTCTAATTTAGTACCACAACAACATAGCCCACTCCTTGTTGTTGCCCCTACAGGAATTGCAGCATTCAACATACATGCCTCGACTATACATTCAGCCCTAAAGATTCCAATCAAAGAAATGCAACCATTGAAAGGTCAATCACTAGCAATGTTCCAACAGAAAATGAGACATGTAAAATACATTCTCATTGATGAGATGAGCTTTCTAGGGCCAAAATTACTCTTGAAAATTGATACAAGGCTACGTGAGGCTTTCCCCCACCAACAACACTTGTGCTTTGGTGGAATATCCATCATTCTTGTAGGCGACTTTGCACAACTACCCCCTGTTATGGACAAACCTATATATGCCTCCCACACAGATGCAAAAGCCCTATGGGAACACTTCACTATTATTGTCACACTAGAACAAATATTTCGACAAAATGGGGATAGTCAAGCTCAATTTAATTTTCGAAGAACTCTACAAAACATTCAGAATGCAGAACCAAATGAACAAGATTGGGAGCTACTAATGAGTCGCACAAACACAATGCTATCAAACAATGAAAACAAGTCTTTTGACCTATCAATGCACCTATTTCCAACCAATAACTTAGTAGAAACACACAACAAAAAAATGATACAGTTGTTAAATCTTCCTATTGCACTCAGTATTGCAATAAAAACAAACACAAATTCAAACATTGACAATGATGCTGACCATCTACCTCGTGAACTCCTGCTGTGTCAAGGCCAGCGCGTCATGCTAACTACAAACCTATGGACTCAAGTAGGCCTTGTTAATGGTTCTCTTGGAGAGGTTTTAGATATTGTATATACAGAAAGTTCTAAACCACCAGACTTACCGTTATATGTAGTAGTTAAATTTGATACATACAATGGCCCACCTTGGGATATACATGCTCCAACAACTATTCCAATTTCACCTATATCTCTAGGTGCTTACAAGCAGTTACCACTATGCATGGCATGGGCAATTACAATACATAAATCCCAAGGATTAACAATCGAAAGAGTAACAATCAATATAGGTGAAAAAGAAAGACAAGGCTTGACTTTTACAGCTATATCTAGAGTTAAATCAATAGATGGACTTAGGATCGAACCTCCTTTTTCCTTTGATCGATACTCAAGAATGAAGAACAATCCATACACAATTATCAGAAAAAAAGAAGAGCTTCGTCTACGTCTTCTCTCCTTATGATGAGTACAGGTACACATACATAAACACACCACTCTCCCAATACATTGAATTAGCTTATTATTTTCTTTACCATATAAATATACTACATTTTATTGTTTTGATATTAATACCATATTTGCAAACACATGCAGGTGGATGTTCCAGAATCATATACTCCTGCAACGGTTGCTTCAACATGACTAAAGTGCATACACTATCATTTCCATTATCAAAGCCCACTTGAAAATCAATTGCTCCATGTCAAGAACCAAAGCATGTTGAAGAGAACACTACGTAGAACAAGATCACACATCCTACCTGAAAAATTCTACCATGAACTAATGAAAAATACCCAATCCACACAAGATGGCACAAATTATAATCATTTCCACATACCACCCACTCCTCCATCTACCCTCAAGATGCTTCCTCCTAAAATGTATGTGTAGATATTCTAAAAGAAACAAAGGCTCTCCTATGCTACATATTATTATCAATGATCAAGAGTCTTACACTCTTAGATATCTCTTAAACACTAGAGGGAACTTCATCTACTGCAAATGCCAACACGGGGAGAATGTAGAGTCCTTATGATAAAAAAATTGCTACCAATGCTACAACTATTCATATCTTCAATCTTCATCCACACATCATCCCATCCACAAACCATGCCCACCCACATGAGAACATGCTATATCAAATAAAGGAACAAATGATTGCACTGAAGTAATCATTGAAGAAAAATGGACAAACAAAATTAATATGGATACCCAAGAAAGAAAAAAAAATGAACCCTATCAATCTCCATTAGTCAAAGAAACTATGGGGGAAAAAAAAGAAGGGAATTTCATCCATGAAAAATAGTCCACTAGAACATAGGAATATGGATACCCAAGAAAAAAAAAAAATTGATCCCTATCAATCTCCATTAGTCAAAGAAACTATGGGGAAAAAAAAAGAAGGGAATTTCATCCATGAAAAGCAACCTACAAGACATCAAAAAAGATTGTCTCCCACCTACCATTGCTGATATCCCCAGTTTTCAAAAAAAAGTTCCAATCTATCAACCAAACAATCTACATCACATATCTCTCAGAGTACACCACCAAAAACTGTGTGTTGAAAGCAACTCTTTATCGTAAGGACTCTACTACCTCCCTATTGCGATGTTTGCATATAGATTCAGTTCACTCCAATATTAGCAAAACAAAAAAAAAAAGATATATTCAACCATCTACGTGCGCCAAACCAGGTAGAAGCATCTTATCCCAATCCATACTGTATCCATAAATCATATATCAAATCCAAATTCACCAACCACCATACATATTACAAATCTTCTTGATCTTCATCAACGTTTAGTGTACATTTAACACTTGCTTATGGTAAAACTCTTGACATGGGTCACTATCATTCACCATATCCAAATGAGCATCCGCTTTCCAAATTTTAATCCCCACCATTACATGCCTTCCATATCCTTTCATCCATTCATTTACCTCCCATTACATGCCTTCCATATGATTACGACAACTTAGTTTACACATATTTTTTCATAGAATATATATTACAAACAAATTGTATTCAATTCTACAAAGTTGTATATATTTGGATGATTACAACATCTTATTACAAAGTTGTTATAAATTATTTTTTGTCTATTTAGATGATTACAACATCTTAGATTACACATATATTCTTTTCATAGAATATATATTACAAACAAATTGTATTCAATTCAACAAAATTGTATATATTTGGGAGTATGCAAATTGTATATTTGGGATTACCACATTTTATGTTTAGTTCTTTATTCTATCACAAATATGTTTATACACCCATTTTCTTTTCATAATGTATATTTTGTTCTTTTACTGCTATCTGCCTCTATCTCCTAATATGTATCCACTTTGTAAAAAAAAACACTACAAAATTAAACAAATTATACATTGCACAACTCTCCCCTTCTTACTACTCTATATTTTCCTATCGGCGTAACCCTTGCACCCCCTCCGGTGCAAGTGCTAGTATTATATTAATTCAAACTGATTGATTAGTGCATCACACATTTATTATGCTCAATCATATTCATGACCCCTAGAATTTGTCACTAAGTCAAGACAACACTAATTACAACAAACTTTTTATAATTGATTTTATACCATGTATAATATATTTTGAAATAATCCATAGAATTTGATTTCTTTCCATTTATTTTACAAACAAGATATACACGTGTGTGATTCTCCTTGACAATTCAATTTCAATTAATATAAATCCCAATTAAACTATTGAATTCTGAACAAGGTGAAAAGGTTTAATATTTTGATGAATGTGGAAAGTCCAAGTCTTCATTGATCAATGCCTTACAAGCAAGAATCTTGTTTGATGTTGAAGCCCAATGGTCACTTTGGTTTTTCCCTCCAATTACATTGTCCATTTACATTCCTTTCTTTTCGAAGGCATCCATATTGGATAATGTTATTGTATATTCATATATTGTTGATGTTATGTTGTTGTTGTATTGTATTTGAAAACTGAGATATTAATCAAAATTCCCTTGCTTAAAAATGGATGTAGCCAAATTGGTGAACTACTATAAATCTATGTTTTCATGTTTGCATATTATCTTATTTTTTAAGTTTATTTTCTACAATCTTTTTCATTTTATCTGCAATAAATTCATCAACAATTGGTATCCAATCTTGGAGAATTGTTGTTCGCAAATTGTGATAATTTTTAGAAAATGGAGGAAGCAAATAAATGGAAGATAGAGAAGTTCACGAGGCATAATTTTGGATTGTGGAAAGTGCAGATAGAGCCTTTGCTGATTAGAGGAGATCTCTCACTCACATTGGAAAGGAAAGTGAAGAAACCAACTGCGATGTCAAATGAAGACTAGGAAAGACTAGACAAGAAAGCGAGAGCTACGATTATTGTTTCATTATCCAACAACGTCCTCTTCAACGTCACAATAGAGAAGACCTCGAACGAGTTGTGGGACAAATTGGCAGACATGTATGAGATGGCTCCAGCCTCCAATAAAATTTACCTCATGAAAAAAATATACAATCTAAAAATGAAGAAAGGTGGAATCATGTCAAACCATTTGAACGAATTTAATATTTTAATCAATCAATTCGTTTTAGTAAGTATCAATTTGGATGATGAAATTAAAGCCATCGTAATGTTGTGTTCTCTTCTTAATAGTTGGGAAGGTTTTGTGATGGCAATCAACACCTTTGTATCTAGGAAAGCAAAACTCAAATTTGATGGCATTGCAACTCTTCTCAGTGAAGCTATGGTAAGGAAAAATCAAGGAACCGCATCCAATGATGCCTTGATTTTTTGCAATAGAGGGAGACACCAAGAAAGGGACAGAAATAATCATAGAAGATAGAAATCGGTGAAAAAAATCAATGGCAAGGGGCAAAAATGGAGGTTGTTGGTTTTGCAAAAAAGAAGGTCATACAAAGAAAAATTGTTGGTCAAACAAAAAGGTGCAAAACCAACCAAAGGACAAAGAAGTGAACACCACGTATGAAAAGGATGAAGGTGTTCTAGTCTTGTCAATGGGTGAAACTACAATAGATTTTTGGATGTTAGATTTTGTGCATCCCTCCATGCAACCTCATGTTGGGAAGCCTTCCAAAATTATCAAGAAGGAAAATTTGGTAAGGTATATCTTGGTGATAACAAGGCATGTAAGATTGTTGGCAAAGGTGGTGTGATGTTGAGGTTGAAGAATGGAAACAAATAGTTGTTGTGTGATGTAAGATATGTTCCAGAGTTAAAAAGATATCTGATTTTTGTGAAATAATTTGATGCTCAAGGATGTAGCATCACCTTTTCTTCAAATTCATGGAAGGTGACCAAAGGGGCATTAACGGCTGGAAGGGAAAACAAATTGGGCATATTATATGTGCTAGATAGTCTCGCTCAAGTGGGAGCAGCTATAGCACTTGTAGACAGTGAAGCAAAACTATGGCATAGAAAGCTTAAGCACCCGAGCAAGAAGGGGCTCGAAATCTTGCTCAAAAGGGATCATCTTTTAGGTTTAAAATCTATGGATTTGGACCTATGTGAGCATTGTCTATATGACAAACAGAGGTGGATTAGTTTCTCAAAGACCAAACATGACAAAAAGACAAGGCCTTTGGAGCTTGTGTACTTTGATGTATTTGGTCCTACAAAGGTAACCTCATATGGAGGAGCACATTATTTTGTTACATTTATTGATGATTGCACTCGAAAGGTATGGATTTATATGCTCAATAGGAAATCAAATTTTTTTACCAAATTCAATATTTTTAAAACTATTGTTGAAAATCAAATGAGGAACAAATTAAATGTTTGAAAATGGATAATGGGGTGAATTTGTTCTTTGGAGTTTGATGGATTTTGTACAAATAATGGTATTTAACATATTAAAGTTGTACCATTCACGCCTCAAGAGAATGGTACAACTAAAAGGTTCAATAGGACAATACTTGAGAGGGCTTAGAGCATACTCTCTAATGCAGGTTTGGGCAAAGAGTTTTGGGTAAAAACAATTAACACGACAATGTATCTCATTAATCGCAGCCTGTCTTCTAGATTGGATTTTGATACTCCGGAGGAGAGATGGATTGGAAGGCGAATTTCTTACAATCATCTAAGTGTTTGGCTACGAAGCTTTCTTTCATGTTCCCTTTCTTTAGGATCTTGGATGAAATTGCAATTTTAGCTAGAGGTAGGTAGGTTTGTGCCCTTTTACCAAACATTTTCACTGTGGAAGGAGGATACATTGATTCTAGCAAAATTGTTGAAGGAATACCTGGTAGGGCCTTGGTTTACATTTTAGCTATAGAATTTTGTTCTTTAATCATTTAGTCTTAAGTGTTAGTATTTCAAACTTTAAAAGTATCTCCTTGCTCTCCTTGGCCTCATATATGGACCTTGAATTGATAAATAACCAAGAGTTAAGATCTCATATGAAGTTATTGTTTATGTGTGTGAGATATAATGGGTATCATTATCATGACTAGAACATAATTGAATATCATTGTCAATATAAGTAAGTCTCCCATCATGTTTTGACAACATATAAATTGTTCAAATTTTAGAAGTCAAAATCTATAAATCTTGTTAGTATGGAATCTTGTTTTGTTTTTAATATAAGTTTTCCATCTGGTTTTGACAAGATATAAATTGTTCAAATTTTAGAAGTCAAAATATTTATATTTTGTTAGTATGGAATCTTGTTTTGTTTCTAATATCGAGGTAGTAAGTGACATTATGTCATGACATTGATTATTAAATATAATATTATTCCAATCCTAAATAAAATTATATGCTAGCAATAATATGATGTACCTACTTTTGACAAAATGGAATGTTTTTTTATTATAGTAAAAATAGGTTTTGAAGGGACCCGAAACCCTTTACAACCAAAACAAAGTTGCAAAAAGGACAACCTGCAGCCAACCAAAAACCAACCCCAAACAAGACCAATCAAGATTTACATTTAGAACTACTCTTGTGGGAGCAAAGAGTCATGTCAAAAGAAGGCCTAGAGAATTTTGCTTTCTTACCCTTTTATAGTAATCCAACCTTCTTCCACTTGCGTTGCCTTATCATGCCAAGCCAGCACACTATTTTCCTGAAGATGAATGCCTGCAACCACTGTCTTAGAGATTTCATCATTATTCCTTCATGCAGGCATAGACTTATTAGAAGAGCCACCAGAAATGATAGCCGAAAGGTTATCACCAGAAATGGCAACCTGAGACCCATTCTCTCGTTCTTTAGGGGTTTCAACATGATAATCTTGTTGAGCAACAACATCCCCACCATTTGAGACATCCGGAGGGGATTCCCCAAGACCCTGTGATTCTGACTCAACCACCTTAGAAAAACTCCTATGTTGTTCAGATTTCTTCTCAACCGTATAATGTTGTAGAGAGGCACCTTTCCGCCATGTCATTGCCATTGTTTTTTTCTCAAATCTGCATTGTGCAGCAACATGGCCTATTTTAAAACACCTTCTGCAACGGAAGGGAATCCCTTCATAGTCCAAAGATTGGACCCAAGAACCCTTAGAAGATTTAAGTAAAATTTCAGCAAGCAACCCTTTTGAAACATCCATTTCAACCAATATGCGAGCAAAGGTGGAGTGTGGAAATGTTAGATGAGTACAATAGAACAAATTTTGGAATACATAGACATATACATAGATACATATATACAAATTTGAGCTATGTCTTTATCAAGGTTACTATAAGATCATCTAAAGTACTCTTGGAAAATTGAACCTTGTATGTTTTGTTCATATGAGGAACATGTAAATTTTATGCTAAATATAAATTATTTTTAATAGTGTAATCCTCCATGGAAACATGGTACAAAGTTATCTCAATTGGCACAACTATCAAGAAACCATATTATTGCACCTAGTATGGAAAACAGTCATAATGGCATCAAGGCTATATTCTCATGTAATATTATTAGTTATGATGAATCGAGAGTGGTAATAGTAAATATGAGGGTTTGTGTTGTCATTTGGCCTTTAACCCTTATCAATTTTCTTTCTATATTACTATTTCTATTTCATTGTCATGAGTAATGTAATTGTAGTTATGAAAGCCCGAGTATGAGAACCTATATGTATGTTATTTAAGAGATATTAGATAAGGAGAATTGTATGGGACTTTGACCTTGTTTGAAAGCAGATATATAGAGTCTTTAGGTAAAGGATGCCCTTGTGACCCAAGTCCATATGGGAGAGATTAGGGAATAACTGCAAGGTTTAGGGTTGTTCCTAAACTTGAATATTTCTCCCTTAGCTTAAGGCCAAATTTACATAAAGGGTAGTGATCTCACATTCCAATTAATGCCCCCACTAGATAGGTGTCATCGAGTGAAAGAAAGTTGGTATTTATCAAGCTTATTTATCTGTTTTGTGACGTTTGGTTTTCCAAAGCCTACTCTAAACTTGGATAAAAAATTTAGAATCATTTTCATCAAGGTCTATCTCAATGTAAATGTGTGAGAATGCCTCAAATCATACTTAGATTGAAATAGTTAGAGTTTATGTGTTGAACACTATGGCCTTGTGTCTTGGATTACTGACAAGTATAAGAGGGCACATGTTATTCTCAAGACCCAGTGAGGTATATTATTTGGAAATAAGTGCATGATAAACTTGGCCATTACATGGCTATGGATGAGTTAAGGAAACTTGACAACTTGTATCTAATGATGATGTAGAGAATTAGGCTAATATGATCTAATGGTGTGACAATGTTTACTCTTATTACTTGTATGGGTGGTTTGTTTTCTCTAAAATTATATAAGTAATTGGTGTTGAGTTGGGATAGCATTCCTTATGACCACCTTTGCCAATTGTTGGCAATTAACAAGTATCATTGAATATGGTTGGGCACTTAACCTTTATATTTGTTTGTTGGATAAATATATGATATGATTTATGATTGGTACTATGAAAGATGTTATGTACTTAGAAGTAGGATATTGTTTAATATTACTACTATGAGATTAAATATATCTAATAAATAATGTGTTCTTGTTCAAATACTATGTTTTTAAATAACAAATGAATGAAATTAATGGACTTTATCACTTTAGAAGTTGGTATTATTTATTTATGTGTTGAGGAGGCCAAAACATGTGGGTTCAATGTGATCTAACTATATGTTAGTAACATGAATTCAAGACCTGGATGAATACATATATGTTCATAGATCACTTGATTGTGGCACATATCTGGGTCCACTCTACTAGTATTTGTGATCCCTTATGATGTGTGGGTTATGTGTACTCTCATATAAGATGGACCCACATGTCATAATTGAATCTAAGACATGTGCAAATAGGAAATTGTCACCAATATTATGTAGATGAGAAATGTCAAGTGTTATCTTCCATACCTTAAGGTTAGTTAGCTTTCATCAATAACACAAATTTGATTATGTCAAGAGTTACCATGTTATCATATAGGAGAGGTTAGTTAGTTGTCACCAATATCATGCAACTTAAAGATGTTAGGAGCTAATCACCATATCTTAGGGTCTCACAAATTGTTGTCAATAGCATAGAGGTGATGGATTCTAGGAGCTACATGTTTGGTGAAAGGGGTTAGACAATAGTGGGTTACACTTTTTGGCCAAACTTGATATTAAACTGAACTTTTTTAATTAAATCTTCACTTTCTAACACCTATAGCCACTAAACCATGAGGAATTTGAAGATGATGCAAACTAGTTTGTGACATTTTCCCTGTAGATTATAAATATATTCTAAAAAAAAAATGGAATCAAATTGCATTTTTTTTTCATCTCCTTCGAAAACTAGTTTTTAATTGTAAACTCTATTTTTAAATAATGATGTTCACCGTATAACACAACTTTTTTTTGTATGAAAGATGAAATTCTATTTTTTTCAAATTTAGATTTGTAACTACGATATCTAGCACCTTCATTTGGTTTCATAGTGTTTTATTGAATATATTTTTCTTAATTAAGCTTTGAAATCAAACCAATTGCAATTTAGACATAAGTGGACCGTATAACACAACTTTTTTGTATGTATCAAAATTCAATTTTTTTTGTTAGATCAAAGGCATCAATACCAAGCACCTAGATATTTTTCATATTTTTTTGATAATCTTCTATTTTCCACGTGCAGAATAGAGAGCTTGATTTTTGATGAAAAAGCCTATGTTTAATTAAACTAAAAAAGAAAATATAATAAAACCAAAATTTATGAAAATTATACTTGATGGAGAACTCATTTCAAGGACTATAGTACTCCAGGTGAGTTTGTCAAGTTGATTCCATTTTCGTCCTCAACCTGAGCTTCGAAACCCAAAATTCTGCATAAAATTGCAGATGGAGTGGGGCAAGGGCAAAAAAGTGGGGTTCTAGTGAACCCCCTTCATTAGAAGGGGGGTTCACTAAAACCCCCTAAAAATAACATTAAAAAAAAAATACATTAAAGGGGGGTTGGCTAGAATTCCAGTGAACCATTTTTTTTTTAAGTATCCAAGCAATATTTGTTTGTCAATGCAATTATAACCCACTTATGTGGGATCATCGTAAAAATATTGATCATTATTTACTAAATAAAAATTGGAAAAATCTAATTTATAATTAATTAATCTACTTATTTAATTTAAGTACTATTGAAGAATTAAATCATTATTTGAAAATGTAAATTGAAGAAATTAACTAGTTTTTTTAAGGTTTCTTGAAACAATTAAGTAAATGAGTTTTAACATTTCATTAACATAAAATATTAGAAAATAATGTAAAAGAGGACACGTGTTTTGAACAATTAACATTAAGGAAAATCAAAAAAGATTTGTCTATGAATTCTAGAGAATAAAAGTTAGAACTTTCAAATTCGAAAAATTAATAAGTATTCAAATGTTGGAGCTTTAATCATGAAATTATCAATAAAAATGTGTTCTCAATTTGACTTTAATTTATATATAAATTTATATTGAATTTGAATTGGTAAAGTTATGTGAATAGTAGATTTTAAAGAGAATCATAAAAATCATTCATGGAAATTAGTTATTTAAAAAATTATGTGCAAACTAAATATAAAGGTTTTAGGATCTTGTTGATTAATTTTGAATTAATTGTTTATATTCAATATTTAATTTGTAAATCTAGATTTGGTGAAATTAGAAAAGAGAGATTCAAACTTTAATAATAATAATTAAAATTAAAAAAAGAAATTGGATTAATTTGAAATTATGAATACTTATATGTGATTTTATTATATTTGTAATTGAATTGCTATATTAAATTATGTGGTGATTTCAATTTGATGAATTGTATGGATAGTTAACTTTGATAATGTGTTTAATTGAAGTTTTATTATTCAATAATTTGAAATTTGATTATTAACAAAGTGCAAAAATGATTCTTTTATTTTGTAAGAATTCATTGTAATTTGTGTTTTATATGCATAGAAAAATATTGTTTTATTGTCTTTTTTTTGTTGTATTTGATTTTTTGGTTGAATAGGGACTTGTAGAATCCTTGAGAAACTAATTAAGCAATGGATTGTAATGCCCAAGTTTGGCACTAGAATCTATTGTAGCATCCTTGGTATTAAAGTTTCGTATATCACCCAACTCTACTACTACGATCTGCTCAAGTGCCCTTACCCAATGCTAGTGTTAAAATAAGTAATTTTTGGTTGTCTAATGTGTTGGAAATATTGTCATTGATGTCAAACATGAAATGAAAAGATCATTAAAAAAAAGTTGAAGGAAGATTTATAAGAAGCATAAAATAAAAAAAAGAAAGTAAGTGAAGGAAATCAGATCAAACATAAGCATAACAAGAGCATGGTTAAGTGTTGAGGTTATTGGTGTCAAGATAAAGAATAATTATGAAAAGGAAACTCAGATCAAACTAAGGTTAAGCAATATCATAGACAAAGAAGATCTAAAGTCAAAAGCAGTGGTAAGCAGATTTAAAAGAACAATGTCTAGTCAACGATATCTACAGATGACTCCATTATATAATATTGGGAATGAAGCCATATCTGAAGAACATATTTGGGCGAACTATAAAGTATTCGACATACTTGATGTACATTGAATTGGCAGCTCATTTTTAGCATTCAAGTCGAATATAATGATATAGCATCGAATGTTTTGTAATGCAGATCGATGACACTCAGAATACTGCCAGCGATATTTAGAATTGGAATTGTTGACAAAGCCAAAATAAAATCAGAGATGTTAATGGTTGCAATCAGATCGGCTAATATTGTTGAGTATTGTGGAGCAAGATCGGAAGATTGCTACAGCCAGAGTAATGCAATATCAAAAGATTTGAAATTCGAATAAATAAACATCTACAGATCAAAATCCTGAGAAGAACGAATTGTTTATTCTAACAAGTCCGATTTGTAATTTGTTATGACATAACAAATGTTGTGGAAACTTAAACAACCAAAAGACGTATTCTTACATGAGCAGTTGTGATCTCCAAAAAGCATAAAATCTTGAAAGGACGTTCATTTCAACAAGGTGGTTAATCAAAAGACTTGTTCATATAATTTGGTTTTCTTCAGAGAAATATACTCATTCGATTGGCTCTTGAAAAGAGATGATCATTCATATGCCGGAAGAGACGTATCTTACACACAGATTTTAATTAACAAAGAAGATGTAATAAAAAATGATTAAGGTGCAATTTGAAAATGTTGCGATTTGTTATACATTTGAAGTCTAAAAGAAAAATCACAAGGCAACAATTTCTTTTGAAGAACAATTATTTCTAAAAGAGATCAAAGAATATATATCAGATTTATTCAAGCTAAATGAAGGAGTATAATTAAATTTTCTGAAATGATGTGATTAGTATTGAAAAGGCAAAACAGAAAAGTCATATTTGAAATGATGTAACCTTTCACAAAATGTTGCAAAGGTTGATCAATATACATATACGAAGTAAAAATAGATTGGAGTGAGTTTGAGTATGTGGTTGTGTAAGTGAGTAGTCTAAATCTGAAGTCCCATCTCCTTGTGTGGGTTAAGTGTGAGATCATTCATCACCAAAGGCAGATTGGAGGATTGGGATAGTGCAGGTCAGATTGAAGGCATCATCTTGCAACCATCAAGTCAAGGTTTGGTGCCTTGCATTAAGGGTTGGTGCTCCTTGTAGGTTGGTGCCTACTAAATAGTTAAAGAGGTTTGGGTGTCCCTTGTAGGTTGTAGCCTACTAAATCATCTCACTTGTAAATCAAGTAGGTTGGTGCCTACTTCCATTTGAAATTTTTTATTTCAATAAAGTTGTATCAACTTGTGTAAATTGGTTCATATCATCAAGTTGATGTTGATGAAAGTTTAAGTTTGTGTAGAAAGATAAAAGGTAGAAAGTTGGTATAGATTTACTTATTCATCTCCCCGGGCGCCACACCCCCGCCCCCGGTAAATCTTTTGTGCTCTTCATATTGGTAATTCTAAGTCTTTTATTTACTAGATTTGAAAATTGGTACTAAATTTTATCATAAAACAACTAATACTTAGGTCTTTGTGAAATTAAGTGATTGAATGCATGAGATGTAAGCTTAGATTATTATCTCCCTTTCCCCAAATTCATAATTTTATTTTTTATTTGTGAGTCAAGAAACTTGTGATTTTGCACACCCTATGTAAGTGTATGGTTTTATCATAAGATGGGAATCCTTGTGCTACAACCACATCTAGTGTGTGATTGAGTTGTGTTGTGAAACCTAAAAGGCCATGTTCCCCATACATACTAAGCTATGAGAATGTTCATCTCTCTAAATACATCACATCACATTAACATTTAGTTGATAGAAAGTTATAAGCATGTTTTTATATTATCACACATATTTATCACTCTCTCATAATCACCTCCAAATTGTAAAGTCTTATACTTGAAATGTGATCAGTATAGAGAGGGTCAAGGTTGACATGGATAAGATCCGAGCCATTGTGGATTGGCCACCACCTAAGACATTAACTCACTTGAGAGGATTCCTTGGATTATGCTACTATCACAGAAGATTTGTTAAGGGAATTTCACAAATACAAGTGCCCTTAACAAGCTTGACTAAGAAAGTCATGAATTCATGTCTAGTTTTAGCATTGCTATATTTTTCTCACCCTTTGAGCTTAAGTATGATGCTCCAAGAGAGGGCATTGGAGTTGTCCAATTGTAGAATAAACACCCTATTGCATTTGAAAGTAGAAAAAACAAAGAAATAGAAAAAAGATTTTCTATGTATGATATGGAAATGTTAGCCATCATTCATGTGTTGGCTAAATTCAAGCAATACTTGGTAGGAGGTAAATTCATGGTAAGAACATATCATAACAACCTTGAGTACTTCTTGAATTGAAAATTTTAAATGAAAGATAGCAAAAGTGGGTCAATAAATTGCAAGCATATGACTTTGGCATAGAGCATGTTAAAAGAAAAAGGAATGTGATGGTTGATTTATCCAGGTTGCCTACCTTGTGCTCAATGTCAAATATTTCAGCTAATTGAAAGACTCATCTTACTTTTTCTTTTGATGTCAAAGAAGGAAAGGTGCAAGATGATCTGTATAGGGTGATGGATGATCTTATTTTGTATAAGGATGGGATTTACCTTGTTCCATAATCTAAGATGAAAGAGAATATTTTAAGAGCTATCCATGAGAGATTCGCATGGTAGGTTCTCAAGGATGATGTCTTGTTGTATGTTAGGGAGTGTTTAACTTGTCAACATAACAAGTTAGAGCATACTTTCCCCACAAGACTATTACAACCCCTACCTATTTCAAAGTATAAGTGAAAAACTATATCTATGGATTTTACTATAGATCTTTCATGAGTGCAAGGAAAAGGTTGTATTTTTGTTGTGGTTGACAAGTTGACTAAGTATGCTCACTTTTTTACCAAATCTTTAGTATAAGGCACCTCAAATTGCAAAGTTATTCTTTATAGAGGTATTTAGACTCCATGTTCTACCCCAGAGTATTATAAGTGACCGAGATAGCAAGTTTTTCATCATGTTTTGGCAAGAGATTTTTAGATTGACGAATACAAAGTTAACCCCAAACACCATCATCCGTAGACAAATGGGCAAACAAACATTATTAACAAATGGGTGGGAGGTTACTTGCATAACTATGTAGCAAGGCAACAAAAAGTTCAAATCAAATGATTATATTTGGGTGAATATTTCTACAATACCACCCATCACATGTTTATTGGCATTACTCCCTTTAGTGATTTTTATGGTTATGATGTTACATCTTTTGTCGATTTGGTTGTCGTTGATAGCCAAGTTTCAAAGACTAAGGATTGGGTCCAAAAGAATATATTTTGAAATCACTTAAAGATATACTCCAATCGGCTCAAAACTAGTAGATGATCTATACAAATAGACACAATAGAGAGATCTTTTGAGATGGGTGACTTGATTTTCTTGTGTTTGCAACCTTACAAGCAATCTTCTTTGAAGAAGAGTGATGCAAAGAAGCTAAAGCCTTGATTTTATCAACCATACAGAGTTGTAAGGAGAATAGGAGAAGTTGTTTATGAGTTGGATTTGCCAGAGAATAGCGACATTCACAATGTATTTCATGTTTCATGCCTCAACAAGGCATTTTGGCAACACATTACACCTTATCCTAAGCTTCCACCCTTGGATGAAAAGAGTAAAGTGATATTGGTGCTTGAAATTGTTTTGAGTGTCAAGGAGAGAAGATAGAGAAGTAGGATCATCAAAGAGTATTTGACTTGAAGGAAGGATTTACCCATTGAAGATGTCACATGAGAAGGCAGACAAGTTCTACATATAAATTAGCAATTGTTTGAGAACAAGCAATTTCAAGGAAGGAGGATTGTAATGTCCCCTTCGTAGGTATAATTGTTTGACGAAGACCTTTAACCTATTTTTTATTCCCGTAGTCTAATTGGGGTTATGATAAGGGAGAAATTAATTATTTTTGTAAAGAACATTTTATATTAAAGTGACTTATTTTAGGGGAAAAAATTAATTTACTTTATGGAAAAAACAAAATATAACTTCTCGGCTAGTCAAAAAAGCAATATAAAAAGAAATTGTAAAGAACCGTATTTTTTTAACATTTTCATCTGCTATTGTGAAGTTTATACATTTATGCATTTTGTTCAAGTTGAAACCCAAGGATGGAAACCCCTAGGAAAATTTGGTTTTAGAGAAAGATTCCTTCCTTACCAATTTTGAAGTGGATTCATACAAGATTCACAATTGTGTGGAATGATTGAGTGAAATTTTTGATTTGAGAAATTGATATATTTTTCCAAGTTTGTGAGGATTTCATAAGTTTAAATTTATTGAAGATTTGGAAGCACATAATAAATTTGTGGAAATTGAAATTATTGTGTTAGCTGGTCATTCCATCTTAATATTTTATTATGGTCGCCATTTTGGGAAAGAGATATCATGTCCTCTCTTTAAAAACCTTCTAAATCAATTTGAGAAGTTACAGTCCAAATGAAGTTAGTCATAGGTGTAGCATAGGACGTGGGAACATTTGGCATAAGGAATAAAATAAAGTTGTGCACAATTAAGTCGTGGAGGGAAGAGGAAAAAGTGTAGAAATGAAATGAAATGAAAGATTTTAATAATGTCCACGAGACTAAACAGTCTATAGGACCGAGACAAACAACTTAATTTGTTTTCACGCTCTTTTCCAAGTCGAATCTCCTACTATTAATTTTGACTAAAAGGTCATAGCATTCATTTTAGGGGTCGAAATTCCTTCTTGAAGTGTCGTCGCCCTTTTATCAGCTAGCAACACCCTTTTAGAGGCTTAAGATTAAACACCCAATATAGAAGATATTTCCAGCAACTAAATAATATTGAGGGCGTAGGATATAATAGCATCGGTGGTTTAAGTTTGACAGCCGCTTCCATTTTTGGAGGTAAAGATTGCATACAGCCACCTGGTCGCACCTTGTCCCATCCAAAAAGAGAATCGCATCAGCACACACAAGAAACATGGGTTATAAACAAGGGAGTAGCGCTTCTCTTAAGGTGACGTGGAGAGGTTAACCAATAGCAACGTTCTGTTTTAACGAAGTTTGAAGAGCTTTTGACTGCCGCCAACATATTGAGGACGTGGATATCATAAAAGGTCGTGTCAATAATAGTTATGGGTTCTCAGATATGACCCAAACACCTCAATATTTAATTCAAAGGGTTGGCTCTGTAGTACTTCAGGTGAGGTTAGAACATTATCGTCTGTATCTTTTATTTGTAAAAGCTTTAATAATTAATTCTATGATGAACTGAATGTTGCTATTGAATCCATAATTGGAAAAAAATCCAGTATCAACTGAATAGCACACTCATCTCTTATATTATGATAAGAATATTTTGTCAAAAATTTAAACTTTCATCAAAGAGCAAGAACATCCCACTGGACGTTTTCGTTGAACATTGATATGAATATAAACAAATATTACATTATTGTTCTCTGATTGTAAGGCAAACCAATGATTCATTTAGTATTATATCATTGCCTTGTTAAAGGAGATATTATCCTTCATTCATAATTCCAACTTCTGATTAACATCATCATTTCCTTCTTGTGGACCAGGGCCCCTACCCTAATTATCTTTTCAATAATATGTTTAAATAGAAAACAACTCGCCATCTGATTTGCCCATTTAAAAAATAAAAGCACCTTCAACTAAGATTATATTTTGCATGCTACATAACAATTGCATCGCAACTTTTTCATAAGAACGTGTATCTAAAACAATATAAACAATATATATTACTCAATGAAATGAAAAGGATGTTAAGAAAAAAATTAAAAGGGTCCCTACCTTAGTTATCTTTTCAATAGTATCTATACTATTAGATAGTAAAAGACCCCATCCATCTCATTTGTCAACTTGCCCATTTAAAAAGTTCAAATCACGTTCAACAATATTTATAGCTCTTAATTTTTGCATGCTACATAACAACTGCATCACACCTCTTTCATGAGAAAGTAATACTTTCATGAGAGAGTATATTATAGAAAAATTAGAACAAATTTTTATTTTTTAATTGAATTAAGCAAAAATAATACAAAAATCAATTAGAACATTAAATATAACATAATGAAACCAAAAAGATGAAAAAAAAAACTTTCAAATTGATTCATGTTATTATAAACAATAATAACATGTTTATACATACATCAAAATTCCTTCAAAATATGGTTGTAAGAATGAAGAGCATGTATGCTTTATGTCAATATGAAAATAGATTAAATGAAGCAATTTCACTTAGAGCAAATAAATAATTGTGTCAAAATGCAATATATAATGACATAAAGAAACCATGCCTAAATTTTTAAAAAGAAACTATTACTTTTAGTTCAGAAATTATTATATTTTTTAAATAAATATTATTTTTAGTTTCTATCAAAAGTACTTAATAGATTCATGAGAAAAGGCATAGACACTTTTTATTTTAATATTTATTCGAGTTAGAACCAAAAAAAAATAACTTTTCAATGAATAATATTTTTCAAGTAAATAAAAATAACTCTTCAAATAAATACAAAGTAAACAATGCAAATTAAAATTTATGTGATCCTTCCACATACATATAAAATAAAATAAAATAATTTCAAAAAAAATTGCAACATTTTAGATAGATGTATTTAAGATACCTATACTAGTGAATATAAATTTGAAAATTATTTTTAATATTGCATTGAGAAATAAATAATCTTCGTTTCCATTCAGCTTCCTACGAGCTTAATTGTAAGAGAAGAAAACCATCTTCACTTGCCATAGAAGAATTAAGAAACATTTGATGCACTTCTTTGTGATGGCTAGGAAAATTAGGGCACGATAATTCAGATATTTATTGCAAAGTAGTGCAAAATTGATTTTAGCAATGCAACTCAGACTAAATAATCCATTATTCCATCATTAGAGGTATTTTAAAGATACTTTTTCGCAAATGATATAGGTTTGTGCAAATACTAGAATTAGAACAATACACTTTTAACAATTATAAAAACTGCAATAACACAATCAACAGACCCAAAATGACTTATAGTCAGAATTCAATAAATATAACTGGGCCTGATGTATACACAAATTCCAAATAGAATTTATCATTATTTTGTATAAGAAATAGCAGGAAAATTAAATTTCAAGTTATTGTTTACGCGATAAACTAGAATTTCATGTAATTTAAATTCAGATAGAATGGCATGAAGAGAAATATTTTACAAGGTACTTCTAATGTAAGGCACACCATTGTAAAGGTCGCAAACATGATCTAAAATTGCTTTAAATTCTGGGTAGTAAGTAATCCTGTTTCTTTTGATGGATGGCAAGAATTACTTCATTTCATTGTTTATACTCTATTTGACGAGCAGGTTCACAAGAACTAGAATTGAAGTAATATTGCCATTTAAAGCAAGGGAATTTTTCAGATTTACCTAAGACTAGTAGTTCCTTGAAAAATGGAGATCTAAATATATTCCCTTTAAACGCACAATGGCTATATTTCAACCTTAAATCTTTCAGGATTTCTATGAAGATAATTGTACAGGTATAAGCCATGGAACAAAGAGGCAAATCTAATTAAGATGGAAAGGGCATTAAGTAATTAGAATGTTTTCTAAATTTAAAAGCAACGGATAATGACCGTGCAAAACATTTGTTTTCTTCTCAATAACTTACTAGAAGTATAGATTATAATCAAATATAAATTTTGTTCACCCATAATTTATGATTTCTATGTTAATGCAATGGACATTTCTTATTTATCATTAATCAATTGAAAGATGTTTATTCATTTTTATATGAAAATCAAGTCCTATGTATTATACTAACTGTATTGATCAGTTTGTACATTTACTAAAATAGACACCCTGACAATAAAATGAACTTTTGGAGCCCTAACAAAAAAAATGAATTCAAAGAATAATTAACCTTTCTTAAGCCTCAGGGAAGCTTCTAATATTTGAATAGCACAATTTGAACTTGTAATCTAAAATTGACACAGTCGATGTCAATTGAATTTAGATAATCTGAACAGGAGCAAAATCGACTCACCTTCCATAAAGCAACAGAAACAATCCCTCTTGTAAAAAGAATCCAGGTTCTTCTCAATCTATTATTCCCTTTGTTTATGTAGAAGCCCGATTACTTTGTTCTAGTGATCACCGTTTTAGTGAGATCTACCAATGCTTTCCTGCATACTTTAACATTTTCTATATCTGATGCTGGGAAAGAATCAACTGCCAATGCTGCTTGATCTGCATGTTTGGCTGCCAGTTGCTTTGTTTTCCTTATTCCTTGACTTTTGCCAAGAAATTCAAGGGCCTGCAAACTTATCAACCACTATCAGTAATTACAAAAAGACTTGCTTTAAAATAAAGTATCCCTTACCCTGACAAAGAAAACCCCTTAAGATTAGGCTCAGATATAAAATTTACAAACATTCCAGAGTTTATGGCTTTAAAGGAAAATACTAGACGCAGAAGACGTAACACAAAAGGACATAGAAGACTAGACACATAAAAAGTAACGCAGTGAAACTAAAAGCTGTTGGAATTTGGTACCTAAAGCATGGAATTATCAAATGGTATTTCCTTTTACAATATCAAAAGCATTGCAGTAAATCTTGCATTATTAGCATACAGAAGCATATCTTTAGAGTCCAGGGTAACCATGACATTGGTGTCATTTTGTTCACTGTGGAGTGCAGTTAGCTGTATTTCTTCCATCCAGATGTTTAGGGTTCCAATTACACCCAAAAGCCTCCCGTCAGCTTGTGAACAGGAATAGTGTTCCACTTCTAATTTGATGGCGAATTAGTCTCCATAAGGAAAATCATTGAATTGACTGCCTTTTCGCAGCCAGCTGTTGCTTATTGTGTTCAATAACATCAGAAGCTACCATCTTGCTTTGTCATTGTTAATGAGCTTTTAAATGGCTTCTGTACAGTTCAAGAGGCTTTAATAGCTCTGTCTTGGGAGTTATAGACAATCGACTTGTTTTTTGTGCATCTGGTTGTCTCTTGAATACTGCACATTTGCAACCAGAAGATTTATGCATCTTTGTGGTGCAGCTGCCTCTTCACCTTTTGCTTCCAAAACTTTACACAGCCCTTGCAAACTCATTGATATTTGCAAGGGCAATGTGGATGGAAATAATTTTGGTCTCATGTGACTAGCAAAAGGAGTCCTGGTTTCTTGAGGGTTTGTGTCCATGGGAAGACTTCGATTAAGATTTTATAGGAGAGTTACCATTTATTGAGAGAAACAAATCTTGTGCAGGTTCTATTGTAGCAAGTGTAAAGCCAATTGGAATGGTTTTTGCTGAATATTATTTTGACCCTAAAGAAACCTAAAGGGGTTCTGGTTTGTTGAGGGTTAAGGTTTGTGTCAGCAGGAAGATTTGGATCAGGATTTTACAGGACAATTACTCTTTCTTGGGAGAAATGAATCTTGTGCAAGTTATGTTGTACCCTATGCTCCCCCAGGTTTCCAAGATGGGGGTGACAAGGGACGGGGGGCCGCATTTCCGGGACAGGTTTTTAAGGCCATTTTTTAAGAAATTTTAAATATTCATATGATAACATTGATTAGGCATTCATCATAGACATTATATAACCTCCATAAGCATAGGTAATTGAATAGGAATTATGATTAGGCATTCATCATAGACATTATATATCAGCACGAGTTAATAAATACATGCCTGACTGGTGTGCATATTCAAGTGAGGGATTTATTATTGAAGTTTTCTTAAAGCCTTGAAAACTACATGTTCTATTGTCAAACTTATTAACAAAGAGAAATGAATAAGTAAAAAAATAACTAATTATGTTCCAATTTGACCTTAGTTGGGATACTAATAGATGGGATTGTTCTATGAGATGTCTATGCAAGGCATGATAAATACATTTTTTCATTATGAAAGTGGCATTTCTTTCCAAATATGACTTACCTCATATTCAGCAGTATAACTACTATAACATGCCAACTTTGTTAATGGCAATCATTGTATATTGAACAGGTTGTCCAATGTATGCAATAAAATAATCCTTGACTACAACTTTAACTATGAAGATGCAAAGATCTACAACAAGGTATATGTATTTTGTAGATTTTATGATCATGATTAATCATTGGTCTACTACTTTGTCATACTTACAATTTTGTGGGGATTTGGGGGCAACACCACCAATGGGGTTGAGGGGAAGCACCAAATAAAGCCCTTCAAAACCACATAGACCTTCATGGTGCACACCATTTTCATATTTTTTGTACATCTTAGATAGGCATGTTATAAACCAAACAGATATTGAAAGGTTGTAATTTTTTTTTTTTAACTAACTAAAATGTGCCTAGGTACATTAGGGATGGCTAACCTACAATTTTTTTGATATCTTGGGGATGTTTCTGAAAGGGGAGGTTTCCTACCCGTCCCCGCATCCATGAAACATCCCATATAGGGGACGAGGTCATTTTGGGCAAGGGACGCATCCCTAAGGAGTATATGTCACCAATTGAACTGTAGTTTTTCTGAATATTATTTTTCTTCCTAGAGCAAATCTTCAATGCCAATGAGCTTAAACAGCCTGCACGTGGTGGTTGTTTAGGTGGCGTAAGGGCCCCACATAAAGAACAACATGCTCTCTGTTTACTTTCAGGCAGTGTTCCACGGGAACACATGCCCCCCCAAAAAAAAACCCATGTTTCCTAGACGGGGACGTCTCGGAGACTTGGCGACTTGGGGGGCATGTCCCCCCACCAGCCCACCACCAGCACCACCATCCCACCACTAGTGTCGTTGTCTCTCCAAGATGCCGCTAGGAATTCAAGGACATTGGGGTGTCCTCAAGACGTCTAGTGGACTCCTAGTTGTCTCCAAGATGTATAATTCTTATACTTATACACCTTTTTATAACTATTTTTTCAAATACTATATGTATTTCAGCACCCTGCCACCCCCTTCGCCGCCGTCCCCCGCGTCCCCGAAACACATCCCCTGCCATCCCCCTGTCCCCATCCTCGAAACCCTGTGGAACACTGCTTTCGAGCCTCCAAAGAGGCTGCAGTTACAAGTATTTGCATTTGAAATACCTCACACCCCCTTTTATAGCTCTCAATAGCAGTCAATTATCCCTAAAAATCATGACAATTATCATTTGGGTTTCAAGGGCAAGAAAATTTATGTAAAAAGAACTATTAAAATTTCTGCAATGATGACACAAGAGCTGGTGCAATCTCTGGCCTATTGTCAAATAGAGAAGGCATGTCCAAGGCAATCTCTTCAAAAAGATCTTCATGAGCAATAAGGACTGATTTGATCACTTTGAGATCTAGTAGACTTGCCACAATGTACAAAGTAAATATTACATCCTCCTCCTAGTCATTGACTAATACCCATGAAACATTAAGCCTTGTTTGTTCATGATCATTCCCTTGGTATTTTCCATCATATGTTGATGTGGTTGGTTGGAAGAAAGACATAAATCTTTGTCTTGCATATTTAGTTATCTCCATCAAATCTTTGATCACTAAACAAAATTTAAGCCTCAAGGAGAATGACTTTTGGGGAAAGCATCAAGCATCCAAGGCAGTGCCACTTGATTTTGGAAATTAGACACTAAGTTTGAGCTATGAAACAAGTCTAGTTGTTTGTAATTTAACACAACCCTTAGAAGCAGAAAACGCGAAAAAAATTGTGATTGTATGCAATAAATCTCGAATCGACTTAGTCAATTTTCCCCCCAAAAAAACCATTGACCATATTTTCAACAATTTTCACATCTAAATCCCATAAAAATGACGGTTAAATCATTGTAAAAAACTCTCACCAACATCTGAAACTCATGAAAACCCTAGCATCACAAGCTAGAGGAAGAATGTCGTGGGTCGAGGCAGCGATGGCATTGATCTAAGTAAGCAATCGATTCTTGTTGGAAAGGTAGGGGCAATCGATTCTTGTTGGAAAGGTAGGGGACGATTCTTTGGCAAATGGCATGGCCCTCAAAGACCACTCAATCTGCTAATGCGCTATGTGAGCCTTTATGCCTTTCTTGGTTGGCAACTGCTCGAGTAGGGTAGTTAGCAATTGATTCATTTCCCAAGCGCTTATAGAAGCTAGTTCACCATTACTGTTATCAAGCCTGCCTACTAAGTCAAGTTTCATGATCTTTCCCTTGATTACATCGACTTACAGTTCTTGTTCCAAACTAAAACAAACCAAAGAGCGGGTATATGAAGGTGTTAGTTATAGGTGAAAATGGACTAGGACCAAGAAGTAAGTCTAGCCATATTCTAGGTTAGTGAGGCGTCGAAAATTATGTTGAGTTTGACATTGTGCATTTTTAATTTTACTTTGTTTTTAGTTTTTAGTTTTTATATTTTTTATAAAATTTAATTTATTAAAAATGTATCCCACTATTTTTATTTTCCTTTTATCTTTTTTCAAATTAAAATTTACCTTATTAAAATTTAATGTTTTAAAATATTTAATTTAGATTTTTAATTATTAATATATCTAACATATTTAGTATTTACAATATTTAAATTAGAAAATTTAAATTTATTTACATTTTAATAAATTTAAAGCTATTATAATGCATTTAAATTTAATATAATAATATTTTATTAGTCGAATTTAATCACAAATTCTTTTGGTGAATTTTATCTTTGTTGAACTTGATCCAAATTTTATCTTTGTCGAACATGAACAAGAACCTTATACCCACTTCCAAAATAAACAATACTTGATGTCAGTGATATGATAGATCACCTCATCATATCCACTATTAGTGCAAAGATGGACTCATCTCTTCCACTTAGTGGTGATGACCGTCTTTCCAAGTTATTGCTTCACATTTGAGAAGTGATCAAGCATGATAAAAGCAGAAGGAAAGTTTGCCTCTGCACAAAGAAGCAGGTGTAAAGAAGCATATATTCTATGATTTGGTTGGGAAATGGATTGGTTCACGATTGTTGTAGTGGTTTTGTACTGATTTAAAAAAGCATGCTATGCAAGTCCATAAGCAATAAATTCATATAGCTTACTGTAGTTTAATTAGGATATGGGGATATTCATCCATTATTCTACTCCCTGTTAAGCATTATTTACATTGGGAAACTAGGAGAGACTCTGACCCAAGAGCTTCATCATCAAAACCTACAACCCTTTAGTGTAGCTCTCTTTGTAGTAGCAAGAGTCAATGGCTACATTTATGTTTTGGAACTTTGTACTTATTTTGCAGGTTGACTTTGTACAAACTAGATTGTAATTGGAAATTTTGCACTCTCCTTGAAAGGGGATATATTTTGATTGCCAAAAATTTCTGATTTTATCAGCTGTAGCTGTAGCCTGTCAATTTGAATGAAAACCCCAAGCGGCCAAACTTGGTAAGACGAAACCCTTAACAAGTTTTCCTGTGCAGATTCTTATCGCAGGTCTGAGAGCATTATAATTGTGTGAAATCCTCTATTTCAGGACTGTGAGTTCAGTTGAACATTGGCTTGATTCACACCTTTTACAGTCAGTGAGGATCACTGGTATATGGGCAAAAGATAGGTTACCAGCCAATGCAAAAGGAAAGGGAGGTCTGCAGGAAAGGGCTCCTGTGTCTCTGACACAAGGATCGACACTCATCAACACTATCATCCTTCAAACCCCCCTCACACCGGCTCAGCCATCTGAGCATTGATCCACTCAGGCGGACGGACTCAAGACAACCAGCAAGAATTATTGCATATAAGTTCAAGTGGAGGGCGATTAGATCTGACTGCATCACCCATTATCAAGACCAGTGGTCTGTATATGTATATCATCTGGTCTGAAATTGTAATCAGCAGTTTCTGGTTGGGGTTCCTTTAAGGGCAGCATTCTGATTGTATTCTCATACAATCCCTTGAACTGTAAATTCTTATGTCATTATCTGGTTATATGAGGAATGGATTAATTAATGTTGGAAGTAAAATTCAGAGATAGCTCAGTATATGTCAACGTTCTAGAATTTTGAATTGGTATTGAGGAAATTGTTGTAAAAGTAAATTCAGAAGTAGTTTAGATTAGACAATACCCTAGGACTAGGATCATTACAAATTTCAAATGCAACCGGATTTTGTCCCTTGTACATTTTTTACGTTTTTTTTTTTAAATCCAATTTTTATTTTTTAGCACTAATATATTTAGGACAAAATATTTGATGAGTCTATGGAAAGAGGTAGATATAGTTAAAATGGAGAA
This sequence comes from Sequoia sempervirens, assembly GCA_007258455.2. Lineage (NCBI taxonomy): Eukaryota > Viridiplantae > Streptophyta > Pinopsida > Cupressales > Cupressaceae > Sequoia > Sequoia sempervirens. The sequence continues at coordinate 22,702 of VDFB02370729.1, read as the reverse complement.
GTTTGAGCCTCTTCAAAACTAACACTTTTGACATCGGAATGTAAGAAATGGCAACAGCTATGATGCTACATACTACATAGAAAGCAACAACTATGATCTCTACAAAAGGGAGTTCAACAAGTGCTTTCAGAGTTGAGATTTCCAACTCAGAGTGGTCATAATGGAACAATTTGAAGGGAGGGAAAATAAACCACTAAAATCAACAACAATAGATTGTAATGTCCCTTATGGATTCATCGTTAAAATGCCTTAAATCTCACAGATTAGGATATAAAAATAGGCCCAAAAATCAATGATTCAATAATAAACCTTAATCTTTTAAGAGTAAACCTCAGCCTATTGTTGACTCAGATTATTAGACTTGTATGTGCTGGTAATAATTAATAATACTCTGATATAAATGGATTAATCTTTGCTATGAAATCTGCTATATAATTCTGCAAATATAATTGCTTTACAAGTATGGAATAGGCCTCACGTTATGGGTGCGATTTCTGATCTTTCAATGTAGTTATATGCATATGAGTGTGGAATAAGGGGAGGCTATCTTTATCGCTGTTTCTGGAGTTGCTGAGTAAAGTCTAAGTTTATCATTGGCTCCTTAGAGCACTCCAGATTTTCTGTAAAGTGTACATACATCTGCTGTATATAATATATATTTAATTCTCCAAAAATATTCCCATATTCCTTTATGCGAATTAATGATGCTGCTTCAGATTATAGCAATTTATGTATGCATCAATAGAGGGGCCGGTTGGCTCTATATGAGTTCTCCAGTCCGATTATACTCAGATGTAATTATCAGTTTTCCACCATTCGATGATCCTTGCTTGGAAGCGTTCCGCCTTTAATATCCTAAATTGGAATCAAATGATACGATTCTTCATCAAGGGGTATATCTCTTATGTTAATCACACCTTTTCAAGGGTATGTCTCTTTGTCCATGTTAATTGCTATCTTAAAAATTTTCTTACAACCTCTTCATAATCGTTGTCCTTTATTACTCAACACTCCTTCCTCTATTATCATGATCACTGATTTTCACTAGTCTTTAATGAAATCAATTTCCTCCAATGTCTCTTAAATTTGATCGTTGTCACCCGAATGACCCGCCATTGCCCCAACTATGTTTTATCTATATTCTTTTATAAAGGTTACTTTATTTAAATGCCCATATAGACTTCCTGCGATAAATGGCTTTATCACCATGGTAGCAAGATCATGAATTAGTGACATACTATCTACCACATCATTTGTGAGGCTATCGAATCATCTAATCTACTGGCGTTCCTCGATACTTTTGCCAAGGAACATAACGATGTCTTCTTCAATAGTTCCGCTATTTATGAGTTGGTGCGCTGGCAATTTAACTTCCTTCGATCAATACTCTTGGTTGTCAACCAAATGGATGTTGCGGTTCTATCAATTTAAGTATATGGTGGCACTAAATGTTAACTCGTCATGCTAATATTTGATGACTACATATAGCTCCACTAGCCTAGATAACAACTTAATCAATATCAATATAATTGCTTAAATATCCTTCGTGGATGATGGTGGTGGATGGAGATATAACAAATCAACACACAAAAATATTAACACATCAAACATATAATCATTCAATCCTCAACATGTTGTTGCACTCCATTGCTATTACTTCACATGATTACAGAACCATATAACGAATGCTACAGCATTCTCATGATCACTTGATCATGCTACACCTTGATGCATTGATCCATTACAAATGCCTCAATTTATAGAGGTCCTTAGACATTTCTAGATCTTACTAGATCCTAGGCCGACTTATCATAAAACTAATTTTACATCTTAGGCCGACTTAACAATCATTTGATATTTTTCACCTTATCTTATCTCTCATCCTTATCTATAACATTCTAGAACTTTACATTTCATATCATTTAATATTGATGGTGTGGGAGAAATGACATATCCCAACACTCCCCTTTAATTTCTACCACATATACTTAATCATTTACAATTCCCAAATTTGTCTTCCAAGTCTGTCGACTCACTCAAATCCTTCTCTTGCTTGATACTTTCAAACTATCTTCAAGATCTGCGGATCTCTTTCCTCAACTCTTTTCAACTCTTGTCCCATTGTTGTGGCAGTCATTCAAAATTCAAAATCTTCAAAACTTCAAATAGGAAGTACTCTTTTCTGCAAACCCGCTATCTATAGCTTTCCATCTTCCTTGACATCTTACAAGACCATGATATCTTGAACCTTCAAACCTTTCTTGATCTCTTTCGTCTTTGACATATGAACCTTTATATTTGAACAACTTTTTCAACATACCTAAAATCTTTTTCCAATTCAATCCGTAAGTCCATCCACAATTCATTTGCATGCTTCCTATATTTGTCTTCTCTCTTTGCCAACACATCTTCTCTAAATGATTTCTCAGACCACATATGTAGCATGGATGTAGATCCCAACATAAATCTTTTAAATGCCCTTTCCTATTACAATGTGAACATTGAACACAATGCACTCCTTGAAACAATTTCGTCAAACCTGTATTAGTTCCTTTACCTGTGATATATCCAAGACCTTCATACTTTGGCCTCAAAACTAGTTATATTGGCTCTTTCATTCCTTGTCCATTCTTACCTAATCCTTGACCTTTATATCCCATTAACTTCATGATTTTCAAACCAACATTGTTTTCATTAACATGATTTGTAGATTCAGTCACATAATCAACTTCATCTTCATCTTTACATTCTTCATCAAGAACAACTTCAGCTATGCCACATAAACCAATTGATTTATCAACCGAACAAACCAAATCTTTAGTATCACACAACACATCACAAACCAATGGCTTTGACCTTGAACATTCATTTTCTTCTTTCAATTTTGTTATTTCTTTCTGTAAACAATTGTCCTCATCTAATATCTTTAGCTTTTCCTCTAAGTCTTCATTCTTCTTCTTGATCTCATCAAGCAACTGCAATCTTCTTTCTAACTCTTCTTTTTCCTTTTTCACTTTCTCTAATTCTTTTTCCAGATTTTCATTTTTACACAAATAATCACATCTTTCTTTTCCTAAATCCACTATCTTTTCTATCAATTCTGAATTAAACTTTTTTAGTTTCACTACTTCTTCTAAACCATCTCTTTCTTTCAGTACCTTTTTACTAGCTTTACCCATTGAAACAAATAATTAAACTCACCTTACTTTTACTTTCTTGATTCCGCGACAACGATTTCTCCATTCAGCAGCTTCGCGTGCCTTCACTCTTTGATTTCTTCAACTTCTCCTGACAGCGATCTCTCTCCATAATCTGCAATCTCTTTCCTTTACAGGCTTGACTCAACTTTATGCAACTTCTTTTAACAAATTCTGAAAATAAAATAACTCTTCAAAAATTATGGTTTACCTTTCTGCTGTATATAAATCTTAACTTATGTTTTCACCTGATTCAGATTGACTTTCCAAACCCTTGGCTGTGTAAATCTGACTACTGCTTCAATCTCCTTTTAGCGGTGTCAAAACAGCGATCTACATCTACAAAAATAAAACGACATTCTCCTTATAGGCAGCTTCTTCCAGATTGGAAACCTCCTTTGCATTAAATGATGAACTTGAAACCTTAAAAATTCATGATCTGAGTAACTTTTGCTTCGACTTGCTTACAGTCTCCTTTTCAGATTGACCTTCTACAATCTCTTACTGTGGCTTTCAAGCGGTGTGTTTCATTTACCAGTCACTGGTAGCGATCATTGCTGGGTGACTTCAAACTTTACTTTTGCTCCTCTCCTTTTCTGCAACCTCTTAACAGCGATCAAAGACAGCTTAGAATTCTGTGATCCAATCAACAGACTGAATTCCTTTTAGCTTGCTGCGATCTACAACTAACTTTGGTTGACAACTCTTATAGCTTCATAAATTCACAGGCTGCAGCCTTTTCAACGCTTTTTCTTGCTGTTGGATGGCGTCTCTGCAATCTTCAACCCAAACCTGCTCTGATACCAATATGATGGTGGTGGATGGAGATATAACAAATCAACACACAGGAATATTAACACATCAAACATATAAACATTCAGCCCTCAACGTGCTGCTGCACTCCATTGCTATTACTTCATAACATGATAACAAAACCATATAACAAATGCTACAGCATTCTCATGATCACTTGATACTCTACACCTTGATGCATTGATCCATTACAAATACCTCAATATATAGAGGTCCTTAGACATTTCTAGATCTTACTAGATCCTAGGCCGACTTATCACAAAACTAATTTCACATCTTAGGCTGACTTAACAATCATTTAATATTTTTCACCTTATCTCTCATCCTTATCTATAACATTCTAGAACTTTACATTTCATATCATTTAATATTGACGGTGTGGGAGAATTGACATATCCCAATAGTGGAGAGGTGCTATAATCAAGAGGTATCTGACCGAATTATCTTCAATCTACTTATATTGAGTACTTGCATGCAATAGCTAAGTTTAAATCTTAAACTTTGAATACAATCGCTAGTCTATAACCGATTGTATTTCAAAATTCATGACATTACAATTATAATAATGCATATAGTATTTAAATCATTAGTATTTATATTTATAATGTTATAAATATTATAATTATAATAATATTAATATTTATATTCCATATTTGACTATTATAATCATAATATTATTGGTGATAATTATAATTATAACGATATTTTAAATTGCATTTTATATTTATATTTTGGTATTGATTCAATATCCCAATACTTCATGTTTTGATGTTATGATTTTGGGGACATGACATAGATTGAAAAGAATCCTCTAATATTTGCTAACCTTGAAAGGAAAATGGCAATCCCTAAATTAGAAATAATGTTCATAATCTACCCCAAAAAGACTAGAGAAACCTTAGATCTCATTGATAGAATTTGTAAGTTTTATTACCAAAATTTGAAAGTGGATACAATCTTTTGTGATGAGCTGCTCCTCCAAGTACCTAGAATGTCTTTACAAATTTCACAATGACAAGAGTCTTCATGCCAGCTAGCATGAGAATAAGGAAGGTACAATGATGTTATTCTCAATATGCTCAAACATAGAGGCGATGCACCCAACTACTTCAGATTTTCTACCATATTGTCCAATTGGGTTTCTACAAGTGATTCTAGGTCTAATTCAAATTGAGGTCTTGGCCAATGATTGTCTTGATTGTTCTTATTATTCTTCTTTCCATCTCTATACTCCACCTCATCCAATTGCTTTAACTCTGATGTAAGATCATGTTTATATGACTCATAGAAATTCACCTAAACTCACTGACCCTTGAAGCAAGCAACACTAGGCAAGTACCAGAGACCTAGACTCAGCAAAGACTCAACTCTCTTTGCAACTAGTAAAAACCCTAAAAACTTGCCATTCCTTCTGCCTACAACTATTGAAAATCCTAAAAAGTCACCATTCCCTCTACCCAAAACTAGAAATGATGCCCTTCCCATGTAAAGGTGCCAAACATGGTTGTAAAAAACACAACCATAAAAAATGGAAGCCAAGTTTGAGTAAAAAATCAGCCAAATGTGTTAAATTAAAGTTTGACTCTTGTAAATATTTGTAGGACATTACCTAGATCTTTTTTCCGTAAGAGTTAATTTTTCAATGCTCACCATTTGCCTTTTTCTATCTCCTTTATGGTTGGAGAGATTGCAACTTGGGTGACCTTGACTTTGCATTTCGGCAAACTTATCATGTTGGTATGTGAGAAAATCCCCATTGAAGTATTTGGCTGGTTAGGATTGAATATGAGTGCAATTAGAACACGTAATACCTATCTTAAGAAGTCTAAGATTATATCAAAATGTTGTATTTAAATCAGAGAAGCAAAAGACAAGAAAAAAATAACAACTAATCGTGAATTGTCATGTGTCGAGATTTTTTCCCCTAAAAAAAAATTCGATTTTTGCACAATTGCAATGATTTTGACTGTTTATTTGTCATGTAAATGCTAAATTGTGATTATAATGTGAAAAAAAAAAAAAAACCTACCCGCAAATTGTTTTTCATTTTAGGATTTTTCAAGTGACATATCAAACGAATTTTCAGATGATTTTTTAATATTTGGAAGACACGTTTTAGATGACACAGCTACCTAGTACTTTTTACTGTTACTCTAAGTTTGGCAACAAACTGCTATACCATAAGTTTTCTTCATAGATATATTTCTGCTTTGTCTTTATTTTGTCTGTTGTGCTGTGAGTTTTCCTGATAAAGTAGGTGGGGAATGATGTTATGAAATAGAATATTAGTATCAGGGAATTATGTTGTGAAATAGAATGATGTTTGACTATGATTTTGTAGCTACACAAAATACAATTATGAAGGCCATGCCTAGTCAAATGTTGGTCTCATTTTTTGAAGTCATAGCCTCAAAACATCCCACTATATTAGATATGTTACAAAGTTTTAAATTTTTATAGATTTTGATTTAAGTTTTGTTTTTCTATCATTTAAAAAGTATACAATTATAAATATAGATATTATATAAAATTTTATACTTATATTAAAAGTTATATATATATGAACCCATACTTGAACCTAGGAAAAAAAATTATCATATTGCATACCCAAACCCAAACCTGAACTACCAACTTAGGTTTGAACTTTTCAACTTTTTTTTCATTTGTTTTGTAACATCTTTTATCTTGTCTACATTTGTTTGGAAATGGCAACTTCAAGTTTTATCGACAATTCCTTCAAACTTATGTGCTTGTTAAAGTAGGTTTTGTTGATGTTATTGAGCAGCATCAGGATTATCTTCCAGCCGATCTCCTTTGCATTGAAGGAAAAATTAAATAATAGCCTTTGGCTATTTAATTTATGATGATAATGGTTATGAGGAGGCGCCTCATTTAATTTATATTTATCTAATTTCTTGTAGCCGACTTATCATCCACCACCTTGAAGTGTTGTGAATTCTTTTGAGGCCGACCTCTTGTATATTGGAGTCATGATTTTTGAATAAGGCCAACTTGAAGTATTGAGGAGTCACATCCCCTCCCTTTCTCATGTATATATACTCAATGGTTATTCATTGTATTCATTCATTCAAGAGATTCATCATAGTTCGATATCCATAGTGCGAGTTGGAGTAGTGAAAAGTTTATAAAGTGCAGATCGATATATCTGTTGAAGTCTGAGTTATATCATTGCTGTGTTAGCATCAGATTGTGGTGCTCATTCTTGGCCTTAATATTGGCCTCTTTGTAAAGGAGACATTAATTGTTATTCAATATATAAGTGATATATTGTTGCTGGGTTTTTCTCCCTCAAGTGGAGGGTTTTCCCAGGGTATATGATGTGTTATTGTGTCTAATTTTGAATTAAATTCTGGCTATCTAATCTGATCATTAAAAAAAAAAACTAACATGGTATCAAAGCGGGTATAAGAAAAGATCGTGATAAAATTTATTCAAGCAGCGCTATCATCCATTCTTATTCTCATCCTAATTGCATCGATCTTATTATCAAAATGGTGAACGAGCTGAAGATTGAAGATAGACTTGAGGGCGCTTCAAACTTCACACCTTGGAAGTTTAGAGTCATGCTCGCCTTGGAAGAAAATGAGTTAGTTGAGTTCGTGGAGGGCGAAGTTCCCAAACCTACTGATGAGAATGAGAAGCCACAATGGAAGAAAAATGGCACTAAGGCGAAAAAAAGATGTTGGTTGATTCCGTGAAAGATCACATTGTGCCAATCATCTCCAAGTTGAAGACAGCAAGAGATATGTTCAAGACTTTGGAGGAGATGTATGAGATCAACAACACAAGTCGAGCTCTTGCACTAAAACAGCAGCTTCATCATATCAAGATGGTGAAAGGAGAATCCGTCATCTCATACTTCATGAAGATTACCAAGTTGAGGGATCAACTATCTACCATTGGGCATATTGTTGATAACAAGGATTTGACCATGTTGGCTCTTAATGGTCTTCCTCCATCTTGGGAGTCTTACATTCAAGGAATTAGTGCGAGATCAAAACTTCCTAAGTTTGATTAGTTGAGAGCAGATTGTATTCAAGAAGAATCAAGGTTGGCTGCTAGAGGTATTGGTCAAAGCTCTACTAATGAAGACATTCATATTCTTGCAGCACAATCCTTGAAGAAGAAAGGGAAAGAAGGAAAGAAAGGGTACTTCAAGAGGAATAGAGATAAAAGGTCAGATGGTGCCCCTGCATTCGAGAAGAAGAAGGACCTATCTCGTGTTCAATGTTTTAGATGTGACAAGTTTGGTCACTATACGAAGGATTGTCCAACCAAGCCTAAGTAGCAAGCTTCCATTGTAGATGTTGGTGAGATCTCTCTGCAAAAGGATTCAGGTGGTTTCCTATTCTATTCTTGCTCTTTCAAGCAGTGTGCCTACCGACAACAATATTTGGTTGATTGATAGTGGTGCCTCCTGCCACATCACCGGATTTAGAGAGCATCTAACTGATTTGGTGGAGAGAGATTCTAGTGTTCAAGTCATTATTGGAGATGATGCTAGTTATTCCGTGAAAGGAGTTGCGACCTCCTCTCTTCACTTGGAGTCTGGCATTTCCTTGCAGTTGTGTGATATTCTATTTGTTCTGGGTATTAAACGAAACCTTGTCTCTATTTTAGCATTGGAGGACAAGGGGTACCAAGTTGCATTTTCAGAGGGTAAAGTTCTCGCATGGCCAAAGAACTCAAGTATCAAGACTACTCGGGTGATTGGAGCTTGTCATGAGTGTCTCCACAGACTTTGCACTCATCCACTTTAGGCTTTGTTGCATGATTCATCAAGTTCGTGTGAACTTTGGCATAGAAGATTGGCTCAACTTCACTTTCGAGCATTACCTACCATGGTCAAGATGGTCATGGGCCTTTCGAAATTCAACCAAGAGCATGAAGGCACTTGCAGAGGTTGCGCATTGGATAAGAATACTAAAGGTCCATTTCATAGTAGTGAAAGTAGATCTAAATGTATTCTATATCTTATTCATTCTGATTTATGTGGTCCAATGTATGTTGCTTCTTTGAGTGGTTTCTTGTATTACATTATTTTTATTGATGACCAATCTAGAAAGACTTGGATTTATTTCTTGAAATCTAAAGAATCTAAGGAAGTTCTTGAGAGGTTCAAAGAGTTTAAAGCTCGGGTTGAGAACTTATCCGGGAAGAGGATCAAAGTTCTAAGGTCTGATAACGGAGGAGAGTACATTTCTGGGAGCCTCCGTAACTTTTGCATTGAAACAGGGATTAAGAGGGAGTTTTGTGTCCCTTACAATCCTCAACAGAACGGTGTTGCAGAAAGGAAGAAAAGATCTATTGTGGAAGCAACCAAAGCCATGATTCATGACCAAGATCTGCAAACCTTCCTTTGGGTTGAAGCATTTAGGACAGCTGTTTATGTTCAGAATAGAAGCCCTCACCACATTCTAGAGAACATGACTCCTAAAGAAGCATTCACAGGGGTGAAGCCGAAAGTAAGTCATTTAAGGATCTTTGGTTGTCTAGTATATGTTCATGTACCGAAAGATAAAAGACAAAGTTCGAACCTTCTAGCAAGAAGGGGATATTTGTAGGCTACAATGAGTCTTCAAAAGCTTACGGAATATATATTCTAGGCCAAAAGTTGATTGAGATCAATAGGGATGTTACATTTGAAGAGGATGTTGCATTCAAGATATCTAAGGGCATCCACATGGAGATAGACAATGAAGATCAAGAGTCTCCTTAGGATATGGAAGTTGACCATACTCCTGAGATTCAGATGGAGGCTACTGAACCTAAAGAAGATGATGATCCAGTCGAGCCTTTGGAACCTATTGATGGGCCTATAGACATTGTGGTTGGTCGTAAGAGACCTCTTTGGGCCAGGCAAACAATGCAGGAGGCAGAAAGGTTTGCAGCCCCAAGAGGAACATTCAGAGAAAGTAAGAGACCTCGTAAGTTTTCCAACTATGTTGCATTGATGAGTCAAATCATTGAGTCAGAACCTTCCAGTGTTGAGAAAGCTACTAGTTAACAAGTTTGGAGAGATGCTATGGCTGAAAAGTATCAGTCCATTCTCAAGAATGATGTTTGAGACATCATACCTAGACCTGAAGGAAAATTTGTTGTTTCATCAAGTGGCTCTTCAAGATCAAGCATGCGGCTAATGGGAGCATCGAGAAGTACAAGGCTAGATTCGTGGCTAGAGGACTCTCTCAGAAAGAGGGAGTTGACTATGAGGAAACATTTGCTCCAGTTGCTCGTTATACTTCAGTCAGGACCATCATTGCTATTGCAGCATCTAAAGGATGGAAGATTCACCAGATGGACGTAAAGACAACATTTCTGAATGGTGTAATTGAAGAAGAGATATATTGAGCAACCTGATGGCTTTGAGGTGCATGGGAAGGAGTCTCATGTTTGCAGGCTGAAGGACTTGTATGGTCTTAAGCAGGCTCCCCGTGCTTGGTACAAAAGGATCGATCGTTACCTAATGGGCTTGGGCTTCTCCAAGAATGATGTTGATTCAAACCTATACTTAAAGGTAATTGATGGTGAAGCATTAATCTTGGTTCTCTATGTTGATGATTTAATTCTTACTAGAGAAAATCACCTCATTATCAAATGCAAGGAGTTAGCTTCTGAATTTGAAATGAAGGATCTTGGTCTCATGCATTACTTCCTTGGCTTAGAAGTATGGCAAAAGCCAGATGAGATGATCCTATGTCAAGGGAAGTATATTATTGACATTATGAAGAGATTTGGTATGATGGATTACAAATCCATGTCTACACCTATGGAGACCAACTTGCATAAGTTAAAAGAGGCTGCAGCTAGTTCAGATCTGGTGGATTCTACTTTGTACAGGCAGTTGATTGGATCGTTGATGTATCTAGTCAATACTAGACCAAATATTTGCTATGCAGTGAGTGCACTTAGTCAGTTCATGTGTGAACCAAGGAAAATACATCTAGTTGCAGCGAAGCATATCCTGAGATACTTGCGTGGCACAGTTGGGTATGGCTTGAGATATTCTTCTGGTGTGGACTTGAAGCTACATGGATATACTGATTCTAATTGGGCAGGGTGTGTTGCTGATCGAAAGAGCACTTCTGGATGTTGCTTCAGTTTGGGGTCTGCGATGATATCTTGGTGTAGCAAGAAGCAGTCTTCTGTGGCACTAAGTACAGCAGAGGCCGAGTATATTGCAGCTTGTGTGGCAGCCCGAGAAGCAGTGTGGCTTCGGAAGCTCCTTGCAGGATTGTTTGGACAATCAATGGAGCCTACTATCATTCATTGTGATAATCAAATCTGTGTAAAGCTTCCTGTCAATCCTGTGTTTCATGACAGAACTAAACATGTTGAGATCAAATACCACTATATCAGAAATATGGTATTGAGGAAAGCGATTCAATTGAAGTATATCAGCACTGATGAGCAGACGGCAGACATTCTCACCAAGCCTCTCCAGAATTAAGTTTGTGTACTTTCGAGACAAGCTTGGTATGGTGGAGAATGAAGCCCTAGCTGAGAAGGAGCCTTAGTATCAGTGATCTTCTTTAATGCATTTCTCTCTGTGAGACGGATTTGAGGTGCAAGCCCTTGTTAATGCATTTCTCTTTGAGAGAGATTTGAGGTGAAAACCCTTGTTTCCACCCTCTGGGAGTAGCCATGGTGGATGTCATGTGTGTGACTCCATGACAACATGACGTGAGAGTCTGTGATGATTTTCTTGTACTTGTGTTTTCACCCTCTAGGAGTAGCCATGGTGAATGTCAGGATGAGGTGACGACATCACGTTGAGTGATGAGCACTTGTGCACATTTACCATTCATGGGAGTAGCCATAATGGTTGATATCACAATGAGGTGATATGGTTCTTCTCCACATATGGGTGTAGCCATTGTGGTTGACATCACAATGAGGTGATGTCTTATACAGCTGGAAGTATCCTCACTAGTTGAGAGAGAGTGTTGATGTTATTGAGCAACATCAGGATTATCTTCCAGCCGATCTCCTTTGCATTGATGGATAAATTAAATAATAGCCTTTGGCTATTTAATTTATGATGATAATGGTTATGAGGAGGCGCCTCATTTATTTTATGTTTATCTAATTTCTTGAAGCCAACTTATCATCCGCCACCTTGAAGTGTTGCGAATTCTTTTGAGGCCGACCTCTTGTATATTGGAGTCAGAACTTTTGAAGGAGGCCGACTTGAAGTATTGAGGAGTCACGTCCTCTCCCTTTCTCATGTATATATACTCGATGGTTATTCATTGTATTCATTCATTCAAGAGATTCATCATAGTTCGATATCCATAGTGCGAGTTGGAGTAGTGAGAAGTTTATCAAGTACAGATCGATATATCTGTTGACGGCTGAGTTATATCATTGTTGTGTTAGCATCAGATTGTGGTGCTCATTCTTGGCCTTAATATTGGCCTCTTTGTAAAGGAGACATTCATTGTTATTCAATATATAAGGGATATATTGTTGCTGGATTTTTCTCCCTTAAGTGTAGGGTTTTTCCAGGGTATATGCTGTGTTATTGTGTCTGATTTTGAATTATATTCTGTCTATCTAATCTGATCATAAAAAAAAAAAAAAAACTAATAGGTTTCACCATAAACTTAGGATTAAATAGTCTGAATCCATTTTGGTTCCTAACTAAACCTAAATATAGCAAAATCTGTAGAGTCTAACCTAATACTTCACTCACAAAAAAATCAATATTACCAGTTAACAACCTATTAAAGAGTTTAATAATTGATGTGAAATAAGATTTTCCTTTTCACACATCGTTACCAGTTTAAAAAAATCTTATCAATTAATAAACTGTCGGAAACACTGGATCTTACCAGTTAATGAAGGGTAGTTTATATTATAGTTGCCATCTTACACATCCCCATTTATGAACTCAAAATTCTTATTGCATATGCCACAATACCAATGCAATGTAATGTAATCACTAATCAGTAATATGGACATAAATGAGAAAATCTTTATTCCACAATTCATGGGCTAAAATCTTTTTTTTATTTTCTCTTTGTATCTTTATGCTATTTAAATGCCTTTAAGTTTAAAAAACAGCAGGTTTTTCTCTTTTTCATTTTGCTTTTTCTAGTTTTTTGAAAATTCGATTTTTTCCTAGTTATTTGAAAAAATCTTGTACTTTTGGTTTGCTGGAGTTTTCCCCAAAAAAAAATTGCTGCTATGATTTAAATAATAGTAATTAATAAAAAATGTTTTATAAATCCAATAAGAAATTGATGATCTTAGGGAACAATAAAAATCATCATCATAGTTTGTTACGAAGATGATGTACACAGTAGATTTGATATTAGTTCTCATATTTGTACAGATATGACCAAGTATATGTATGTCTTTGATGAGTAATGGAGAGTTGTCCCCCCAGTTTGTATGTTATATGTGGAGATAATGTACATTAAATATGCAGAAAATTATAAGTACCATGCCTTCAATAAGCTGTTGCAAGAAATCTTAAATAGAAAATTACAAATGCATCCATCTACCATGATAACAATCTAAAAACTATTTACTATCACTTATCCAGATAGTAGGAAATTTTTTGATGCAATCTAGATACGGGGGTCTTACCAAACAACCAAAATCTAGCAACCAACAATACATTTTTCACACAACAACAAATTACTTGGAATTTATTTCAAATCTAAAAACAGAGAGTCTGTATAGCAGTCCCAAGGAGTACAATCAGATACCAATTTCAATAGAAATCTCCTTCTAGAACTTCCAAAAGCTCCCTATAGATTACAACTTTCCTTTATACTTTAGGCTCAGAGGAAATTATATCGTTGCAAGATTGAAAGCTACAAGTAACTGAAGTGTTGCACAAAGAAGAAAATCCAATTCAAGCAGGAAACTCCACATGTCCAATTCGCTAATGGGACTCCACAAATATCCAGTTCAAGCAGGAAACTCTGCATGTCCAATTCGCAAACAAGATTCCACAAATATCCATTTTGTAGAGATACAATGTCCATCCAAACAGAATTGTTATAACTTGTTCTTAAGTCAAGTTCACTTGTAATCCCACTCCATACTTCGCTGACATCATCATTACATCATCTTGCCAAAGTCTAGCATCCATTCGAATAGGATTGATAAAACTTGTTCAATAGTCAGGTTCACTTGAAAAATCCCACACTTTGTACATCACTAACATCATCATTACATCATCTTGTGGAAGTTTGGCATCCATCTAAACAAGATTGTTATAACTTGTTCGATAGTCAGGTTCACTTGAAAAATCCCGCACTCTATACATCGCTCACATCATCATTACATCATCTTGTAGAAGTTCCTTTGCTTATTGAATGAAACCTTTAATAGAAAGATGTTTGGTTCAGTTGCATTTGTCTGCAGACTATATAATTATGACATCATCATTTGCCAAGTGACCATCACCCCACAATGATATCATGCTAACATCATCATTTGCTTGTGTCATGCTGACATCATCATCAGAACAATTCATTGAACCAGTTATCATAGCTTTAAAAGTTCAATTCATTTGATCTTTCTTGCAAATTCAATTGGACCAAAAGTTTCCACAAAACATTCACAATCGGAACTATTCATCTAAATCAGATATCAAAACTTATAGGTTTAGTAAACTTAACTTTCCAACAAAACCTAATTGAACCTAAAGTTCCCACATAACATTCACCATCAGAACTATTCAATTGAACTAGCTATCAAAACTTACAGGTTTAGTCCACTTGAACTTTCTTGCAAATCCAATTGACCCTGAAGTTCCCACAAAACATTCACCATTGAAACTATTCATCCAAACCAGATATCAAAACTTACAAGTTCAGTTCACTTGAACTTTCCCGCAAATCCAATTGAACTTTAAGTTCCCGCAAAATAGCTAAATGTGGAAAATGGCTTGGAACGGATTGCAAGGAAATAGCTTGGAGCCAGTTGGGAAATGACTTAGTACTAGTTGTGGGAAAATGCCTTGGAACCAATCATAAAGAGATCCGGTTCATAAAGTTCCCACATAACATTCACCATCAGAACTATTCATTTGAACTAGATATCAAAACTTACAGGTTTAGTCCACTTGAACTTTCTTGCAAATCCAATTGACCCTGAAGTTCCCACAAAACATTCACCATTGAAACTATTCATCCAAACCAGATATCAAAACTTACAAGTTCAGTTCACTTGAACTTTCCCGCAAATCCAATTGAACTTTAAGTTCCCGCAAAATAGCTAAATGTGGAAAATGGCTTGGAACGGATTGCAAGGAAATAGCTTGGAGCCAGTTGGGAAATGACTTAGTACTAGTTGTGGGAAAATGCCTTGGAACCAATCATAAAGAGATCCGATTCCACATTGAAGTTCAGCAAATATCAAGTTAGAGACTAAAACTTCACATTTGCATAATTTAGCCATTTTTTATCCAACCTTCACCAAATTGAAACTGCAAGTACCCATACAGCCCTTCTACAAAGTGATACCCTTAACTTGACTGGTTTGAATCTGAAAATTCTCCTAAAGCAACTACCAAAACCACTAAATAGAACAAACTGAACTGAAATTGAAAACAAAGCCTGAAATATTTTTGGTTGATATAGGATTGCTTGTGAGCTCAAGTGCTTGTGAGCTTGAGTGCTCCTGCACCAATTTTCAAGGCAAATTCTAATAAGGCAAACTCTGGACTTTACAATCAAGCAATCCAATGTAACCATGGACCTACAAGCATTGAGAGATCTTTTCCTTCTCAATTGAACTTGACCACAATCTATAGAAGTCATTGATTGGCATTATTTAGCTTCCTTACTAGAGATCATAACAAAGCTGGGTTGCAAGATCCCATCGTTAAATTAGGGTGCACCGCCCATGAACCCAACAACTTTCCAATGTTGTTAATCAATGACTAGCTGCATCTAGCAAAATGTGCCTTTAGAAAAAGCTTTGCTACAACTGTAGGATATAAACTAAAAACATATATTCATATAAATTAGACAAATGCCAGCAAGGTTAATCATGGAAGAATATAAAAGAAAAGAAATAAATTTCTCCCATCATCTATATTAAGTTTCCTTTGATACAGATAAGCATGACACCCTATTCTAGAATCAGAAATGAGTTGGACAATGCAACAGCAAACATTAAAATGCAAAAAAGACAAATATACTTTTTTAAAAGTCCAAAAAGATGAATGAAACTCTTCAGACCAAAAAATGTAGAGAACTCACATAGTCAACATCTCCAGAGTTTTTGAATCTTCGACCAATTACACCATGCAATTCTGGAAATTCCTCCAAAGCATACAGCATTGGAGCTGTCACAATTCCCTGATAATAAATGGAAGCATCCATGTGTGTTACGATATGAAATAAAGCAGTAAAATATTCTGATATAAGTCCAGTGTATTGTGCAATTGTATACTGTTAAAAGGAATGCTAGCAAGATTCAATTGTGGCATTTGCAATATAAATTTTCAAAAAGGTAGATCAGTATACAATTATGTCCACATGACCAACAAAGGGGAGAGACTTATATTTGTATCTGGAGGTTGGTTGACTAGTGCAACCTGAGTTGGCCTGATGCTTAAGGTGCATGTACTCCACAGAGAAGGCACAAGTTCGATTCCAGAGATGAATAGAGTATGTACACCTCATTGAACAATATATAAGGTAAATGGAAAAACCCTTGCGGGTTTCCAAAAGGAGGGTCTCATACACAAATTGGTATCTTGCTTGGCAGTGACCAAAAAACTACCTTTACCTTCACCTTTTCTAGACCTCTAAAATCGATATATTCTTGAAGTTGAAACTATTTTCCATAAATTATTTATTGAAAAAAGAGAAAAGTGCCAGTTTATATTTGTGTGGGATGATTTCCCTTGTTACAGAAGTATTGTAGCAAGTTATAACTTGCTACAATGATTATGTGGTTGTAATTATTATGCATGCACCTGTGATCAAAATGTAGCCATGGCTAATATTCTCTAGGGTGATGCACTGGATTGCATTACAATAAATAATTTGAAAGCGATGGGAGCAGCATGTAGAACCTAAGCAATATAACAGAAAAGTGAAACCAAAAAGCATGTTCATAGGGACTAACCATGGATGACCAATAAAACACACACAAAATCACAGCATGCATGCATGCGCACATACACACCTGTACAATATAACATAAAAGTGAAACCATAAAGCACGTTCATAGGGACTAACCATGGATGACCAATAAAACACACACACTTGCAGTCTGCATACATGTGCACACACAGCATCTGTGTGTGTGTGTGTGTGTGTGTGTGTGTGTGTGAGAGAGAGAGAGAGAGAGAGAGTTTACCATTATAGGGTATTAAAAATTCCTTTCATGATTTTTGGTTATACTAGATTTTAGTAATAATTATTCTTATTACATTTTATTTTGTTTATAATACTCAAGTTCCTTTCTAAGACAACTCAGCTTGGAGGAGCCCAACAATAAGAGGATAGCCATGATTGTTAACTTCCAGATCAAATTTTGCAGTGAAGATTTAGACTGGATTTTAGTATTAAATTATTTATTACGTCTTTTTTTTAATAAAATTTTAGTTCCTTTCTAAGACATCTTGGCTTTGAGGAGCCCAACAATAAAAGGATAGCCACAATTGTTGTCAACAACAATAACTTCGAAATCAAATTTTGCAGTGAAGATTTAGACAAATTGCATTGAATCCTCATTTTGTTAGATCTTACAAACCAATCTTGACTACAATACATTAAAAGCTGTCATTATCCATGCTGATCCCAGGGGTTTCCACACAGAACAGAACACAAACCAATTATAGAATGAATCTATCTAATCAACTTTGCTAATTATAATGAGTATGCAATGAAATGTGAAAAATAATTGCAGAATTAACACTTCAGAACCAAAAAAAAAGGGATAACAAAACAAAAATAGCTCTTCCATTCATCATGAGCATGGTATTATACATATGTACAAATGCCGGATGAAACCAAAACTGAATAATCACGTTGTTCAAGCCCAAAGATGGATTACTTAGAATTGAGAATGTGTTACACAGAATGAATTTTGTACTAAATCCAACCTTCTTAGTCAAAACCATGGTGATATGAATTATAGAATCTTGAATCAGTTACAAAATGGAATGGTTACAAGACCCATTCATATCCTGATCATTTCATTTTCCTCAACCAGTTATTGATTTAGAAGATGAGGCACGTCTTGGTCAATTACTGAAGGCATGCTCTATTGATGCCCTCACATTATCTCATTGTGCATATGAAACCTGACAAGATTATGTGCACCACATAAATTTACTCATAAATGTTGCATAGTTTGCAGGTTGCTAAGTAATAGAGAGAACCCACTGCAAGCTGTAAGTTATGTGAATCCCACCCAATCGTGCTCCAATCAATAGATATATTATATACATGTCCTTGTGTGTATAGTCT
Organism: Sequoia sempervirens; assembly: GCA_007258455.2. Classification (NCBI taxonomy): domain Eukaryota; kingdom Viridiplantae; phylum Streptophyta; class Pinopsida; order Cupressales; family Cupressaceae; genus Sequoia; species Sequoia sempervirens. The sequence continues at coordinate 4,224 of VDFB02370729.1, read as the reverse complement.
AGAGGTTACTTTTCATATGTAGTCTCTCATCAATTCAAATTCCTTTTCAATTATAATATGCTGGACTAGAATTGAATATTTATCTATAAACCTATTGTTATTCTAGTTGGATTCACTTCCACCTCACATGTTTTTGTTATTTGGTTATATGTTGACCAAATGCTTATATGGGTTGTGAACTAGCATACCCAATATCATGTATCGATGACTAGTTGCTGGTTAATATATTCCCGCCTTTGAAAATATTTCACCAATTTATCCTTACACAAGTTCATGTTCTTTGCTACATTTGCATCCTAGTCCTTGATATTAGCATTTCAAACCAATAAAATATTTCTATGAGCAAATTAAACATGTTTTCAAAACAAAAAAATTATTTTGTTGGCAATTAAAACCTGTTTTCAAACCAAAAAATATATTTTCATTGGCAAATTAAACCTATTTTCAAATCAATAAAAAAAAAACATTGGCAAATTAAACATAATTTCAAACCAATAAAAAAATTCATTGGCGAAATAAACTAGTATGCCAATAAAAAATCATAGCATGGATGGCGAAAATATCAAATGCTATATATTGTTCTATTCCACAGTATTATCTACCATAGTAATTTCATCTAAAAATAATGCAATGAAGTTTGACTCTTTTATTTTCTCCTTTAAATCTTGTTTTTCCACCATAGCAAGATAGCTTTCCCATTCCCATCCAACGTTTATTGACCAATGTATGCTAGGAAAGTTAGGAGCATTTAATGTGTCACAGGACACCCTTTGGACAAAATATGAAAAACAACACTCATCTGAACAATTTTTCTAGTTGTGCTGTTGCCATTATTTTTCCAAATTGAGCCTCAATTGTACCTCCACATGCAGCAAGCTTCACCATCCTTTGCATATGCTAATCATATTCCAGGGCATACTTAACATGAAGACATTCTTCCTTTGATTTCCATCTTACTACTGATTTTTCCTTTCCATCTATGATTTGTTTTGCATAAACTTTATTAATATGCTTTTCTATAGTGTCAAGCTCTAGCTGCAACTACTTGTCTCATTTACATTTCCAACTATAAATCTTACACTTGCATTCTATTTGAGGTTCATCTTTGTTTGCATTCTCCACTGGTTCAATGAATGGGTACTTTGACACCCAATCAATCTGAAAATTCCTTGTCATTCCCCACTCACGCCCCGTTTTCTATTTGGCTTTTCTTTTCTTGCTACCAACATCATCTATGGTGCCAGAATTTTCATCCAAGTCAATTATCTCATTCTGGCTAACCAAGGTATCCCTTGGAACATCTTCTACGGTATTGCCATCCTCATCTAACTCAATTAACTCAATCCCACCTTCCAGTGAGGTATTGTGAATGCCTTCTTTATTAATATTTGGTGCAAGAGTTGATGATGTAGCTCCATCTTGATCTGATGGATTAGAAACATTGCCAATTCCAAAGTAAGACTTTATGGTAACTCTACGTTTTGGGTGTTTTGATGGCCTCCCAATCCCTTCACCACTCTGAGGAGTCTTACCCTTGTTACACTTGCTACTCAACATCTTGATCTCTCACTTCGAATAAAAGCTGGAAAAAAATGTCTTCTTGTTTAAGGACATAAAATATAGATCCCATCCCCTACTCACTATCATCTCTAAGATTATGGAAAATAGATAAAAATATCTTATCACACTATGAAGAAATGATCACTTACCTTTAGGTTTTCATTGACTTGCTATTTGTTAATGCAGGAATGCCTATGTGTAAGTTTATAACTTGACTACGATCAAGATTCCAAGTCCAACTTCTAAATTGAAAGCTCACAAGTTCATAACTAAACAAAATGTGTAAGAATAAATCAAAGTTTCGATTGTATTTATATCAATCCATATTGGGCGAAATTCCGCAGGATTTTTAAATGGTATGGTAAAAATTTGGTGAATCCCACGTGATTATACAACGATTCATTTTAAGTGTTGGGTGAATCAAACCTTAACAAAACACACGATGTAATTTTCAAGGCAATTATGGCCATGTTGGCGTAACAACTAACACCTCTGGAGTAATAGTTGTTATGAACAGCCTATGCACACTATGCAATGAGTGCTCTTCAAATTAGGAGGGGAAGCTCCCTCGTGGTGCTTTGACAAAAATACTTGCAAAGGAAAAATAAGCTAAAACTACGTCCTGTCTTTTTGTTTCAGCTGCTAGAGGCACAAGGCTTTCTTTGAAGAACCTATCACGTTAGCGGTTGGAGGCTTTCTCTAGTTTGCAGATCTACCTTTACTTAAATTTAATCTATCCACCCCTCAGAAAAATGAAATAGAGGAAACGGAGCAAGGTTTGACTAACTGACGATAAACGGGTTTAGATTCTCTACTTGAGGGCAAGGTGGCGCAACTATCATCTCAATCTAAACAAGCTTATTGGGCACAAAACATATTTAAGACTTTACCAAGACAATTTTATGGAACCTGTTGTGACCTTTTTCACACATCGCCCCATTCAAGATGGGGACCCCCTAAATTTTGCTCGTTCCGGTCTTTTGGCTTGGGTTTTTCTCTCTCTTTCTCGCTCTGTCTCTTTTCTGATGTCCGCCTTTCGAGGGGTTGCGCCCGTCAGTGAATTTAAGCGTGAAATTGACCAAGTCTGAAAATTAGAGTTTCATCTTTCCTGGTCAATCCGAGGTCGAACGAAGTCAGTAAATTGAAAACTGAGCCTAACATTGTTGTCAGCATGTTTCCAGCACGCTCCCAGCAAATTTTCATCCGATTTTGAGGTACTTACTATTTTTAGTAAGTGTGAAATTCAGGGCAATCTGTCAGCAATTTTGAGATTCCGACAGCCACACTATATTCAGAGTACACCAGGCCGCTTGCGTGCAAAATTTGAGCGAATACGGACAACTTACTATTTTTAGCAGTCCAGCTTCCGGCACAAATTTCAGGGTTCAGATGCAGAGTTTTTCTTTGCATGTTGGCATATTCCTTCTGGGTTTTTCGAGACCTTCGCAACAGTATAACATGCAAAGTGAGGCGACAACTTTCAAAGTCCAGCCTTCCGAGGCTATTTTTAGGGTTTGCATGTCAGGGTTTCTTTTGCATGTCGGATGATTCCTGATGGGTTTTTCGAGAGCTTCGCGATGGTATGACATGAAAACGCAGATACTCACTCAGTAAGGAACTTGCTATTTTTAGCAGGTATGTCCCGGCAGCCGCCTCCCAGCAGTTCAGAATCACGAGCTGATCGCAGTGCCGCAGAAACGAAGAGAAACAGAGATCATTTGATACGCATGCAAAGCAAATTAGGGTTTCCAGCTTCGGGACCCAGAAAGAGGCATAAAAAGTCAGAATTTTCGAAAACCAGTGTAAACCACCGCGATCAGTATCCTTCAGGCTACCTACTGGTGAAATTTCAAGTCAAACGGAGCACTTACTATTTATAGTAAGTCAGATTGGAAACTAGCTAAAAATAGTAAATTGAGTGCATGCGTCAGTGTCAACAGAACAACGAGTTGATGAGGATGCAGTGTGCAAAATTTCAAGACGTTCCGAGCTTCAGAGGTGCAAAATTCAGAGGACTTACTATAAATAGCAGGACATGAAATACTGGCGAAAAACGATGAGAAAATTCTAAGTCTGGAGTTCATCCTTCACACAGGGCAAAATGCGCCCAAACTGGAGAAAGTCAAATCAAAGTCAAAGATTTCCATCCTGCAGCAGGGGCAAAATGCGCTCAACTTGAAGAAGGGAGATTGGAAATTTTTCTAAGTATCAAATCTCATCCTGCAGCCTATGTAAAATGCGCCCATCCTCCTCAGGGGGTGAAATGCGCCCAAGTTGCAAGGAAGTCAAAGCAGTCAACGTTTTCATCCTTCTCCAAGGCCGAAATGTGCCCAAATGCATGCAAGTCAGGACAAAAGACGGAAGGTGAAAAGTCACTCCAAGGGCGTTTGAAAAGTTTCATCCACCAGCAATGCCTAAATGCGCCCAAAGGCAAAGAGGTCAAACAAGTCAAAACTTTTATCCTCCACCTACACCAAAATGCGCTCAAGTAAGAAGAGGGTCAACAGGTCAAAGGAAGTTCGTCCTCCTCAAGGGGTGAAATGCGCCCAAACAGAGTCATGTGAAGACAAGAAATGGAAGGCGAAGGGTCATCCCTCTTGCATGTCCAAATGCGCCAAGATTGAGGTGTAAAAGGTAAGTAAATGAAGTAAAAAGGTGAGTAAA